>JAMKCH010007377.1:0-70214 GCA_023653785.1 Ophioderma brevispina | reverse complement strand
AGGAAATTTCACACCCCTGCATGATCAAGCATCATGATTAAAGACGATTTTAAGACTGTTGCCCAAACCTGGTATTTGTAGTGAACACTTACAAAATTTAAAATGGTTCTATCAATTTTGGATGAGAAAATACATAATACAAAGCGAGTATTGCGAAGGGTTTTGCGTTTTGTGTAAGAAGAGGACAACATTCAGCCCTGGACCACTTGCTTGTTACCATGACTGCAATATGTCAATTTTTACCTTTACTGGTCTGGGCCCCACCTCTGAATAGGGCTAGACCCACCCCTGGTCAGCCCTCCTATATTCTGTACATGCATCTGCAATTTGTCTCTACTTTTTTGTCTGACAGTATAAGGGGGATCCAAAAATTTTAAGACCCTAAAAGGTGGGATCCAAAATTTTTCGAACCTAAAAGGGGGATCAAAAATGTTTAATATCTGAAGCTCCAACTTTTCCACCCCCCCACAAAGTATTTATGAACACTCCCTAAGGTAATCATAAACAACCCAAATTTTAGCTTGTACATGTAGCATATCATAGCGGAAAATAATTCAGCCAAAATATTTTGCAGATGAGATGAGAAAAATACAAGTTTTTAATGATGCCAAATTCTCAGGTTTGATGAGTTGTGGGGGTCGAGGCTGAGGATCGGATAGCTTAAAACAATTCATGACCAGACAGCTCTAAAGGCAATTCCGTCATTTCAATAAGTTTGTAGTATTAAAGGTGCATTTTGTGATTCCAGCACCTTCTGTTTATTCATTGTTCACTAGATATCCTTGAGAAAAGCTTATGCACAAAATATGATTTGATTCCGATCTTGCGGTTTTGTGTTATGAGCAATTGCTTGTTTCCCATGGCCCCATAGGCCACTGTGCTTTAATTTCTGTCCGGACAGAAAATACAAAATTGCTCATTTCTTACAGATACGGCCAAATTTGCATGAAAGATTAGGTACACATGGATTACTAAGGCTAGCGGTTCAGATGATATAAAAATCTCAACTTTTTTTAGGCAAGTCGGGGGGACGAGGCTGTGGATCACGAAATGCCCCTTTAAACCCATAATATTTAACAAAACTAGCATGTAAACTTCACGATCACTTGCTACAGCAGCTCCTATAACATCTGCCATCTTAAGATTTTCTATATGATCCCAATTAAAGTACATCTGCTACCAGGCAACCATGCATCAAAAGTCTATTTGCAATGGTTCATCATATTCAAATGCTAATCGGGAATAAAGGTAGATGTCGGCGATGAGGACATTCCGTTTGAAACACAGAAAATTTTGGAGTGGGGCAAATCAAAATGTTCATTGAACATTGTTTCTCATGACAGTTTCCTTCATACATTACATGGTTTCACTTATTTTGTAGATAATCCAATAAGAAAATCCTTGAAAAATAGCAACTGATAGTACACTGTTGCCTCCAATAATACATGCTCATAAAAGAACAAAATGCGCAGTTTTTTGGTCTCTCCAAGGGACATTAATCCTGAAAGCTTTGAAATTATGTTACAGTGACTCAAAAATGGATGGAGATTTTGTAACAAGAGAGTTCCAGTCAAAATTACCAAATGTTTTAATATGAATATATATTAAATGGTAAATGTACTATTCTTTTCACATACGGAAACGACTATTCTTCTGTATACGGGTCCTATACTGCACAAATTACAAGTGGTTGGACTATCATTCCTGTAATGTTGTAAATGATTTTCTACACAGATACCAAAGGATGATATGAGTCACCAATATACATGAGTTGGGGGATACACAGAGAGTTATATACATGTAGCGAATACAGCGTTATAATTATTAATCTTTTAAGGGACATTTCATGATCTACTCTGAAGAAAACCAGCTTGGTTGAATCTTTTATTGATACATAGTATATAAGAACAGACAATTCTAGGTTTTGCTGATTCATTTAAAACTTACAGATGTATAAGATTGATACATGTATCACTCTTTTGAAATTAAATGGGTTTTTTTGCAATCATAGCATCTTCATTTATAGCTTATAGATCCTCAAGAAAAGGTTGTTTCCAAAATTTCAGCTGATTTTGACAGTACATGTTGATGTTATATTCATGAGCATAATGTTTGTGCCCTATATAGGCCACTTGTGTTTATTTTTATTCATTTGGCAATATATACAATACAAAGATCAATAATGAAAATAAAAATAAAAATGAGACCTTGCTGAAGTGTAAACGTCATGTATATGTGTGTATGTATGAAGTATGGGTTTGTTTGTTGTGTGTACATGTATGGATCTGAGACCTGGACCATGAAGAAAGAGCTACAGGATAGACTGGATGGCACCTACACCAAGCTTCTTATGCGAGTACAAAACATATCCTGGCGCGAGCACAAGACCAGGGTGCAGATGTATGGAGATGTCCCTCCAATTTCATCTTCTATCTGTTGCCCAACGCCGTGCACGATTTGCCGGTCACTGTCATCGTGCGATTGACCAAGTAGTCTCAGACGTCACATGTTGGAAGTTACCATGCCAAAACAGGGGTCATCGCCCCTTTAACTACATTGATGTGATTGCTCGAGACATCCAGCAGGATCCATCTGACATCCCCAACCTAATGACAAACAGGGACATTTGGCGCTACGTGGTGAACAGCATCTCGGCTGCGGCCGTTAGATAGATAGATAGACATGTATGAGGCACAACAATTACTAGATAATTACCAACACAACTGTGCAAAAATCTCAAATTTTGAAAATTGGTGGCACTCTTCAAAAAATGTGCTGATTGGCTCATTACAGGACTCAACATGAGATAGCCCTCCGAGTAACCAATCAAAATAGTGCTTCTCTAACTCTACATTCTTACAGTATCTCTGAATTGCTCAATTCATGATATAGTAAACCAATCAAAATCTAATGCTTATACGTGTAGATGGCAATAGATAAGCAGGTAGTGCCCAGGGGGTTAGACCACAGGAAAATGCATTCGCATTCATACTTGGGAGTAGACATCCAACAGGATCTAAAATGGAACTCACACATAAACAGAATTACATCAACAGCAAGTAAAACCTTGGGGTTCGTTAGAAGAAATTTGGGCATGTGTACTAAAGAAACCAAAATGGCTGCATATGTCTCTCTAGTAAGACCTACTCTGGAATATTGTTCAGCCATTTGGGATCCTCACTCAAAAGAACTCATACAGAAAGTAGGAAAAATACAAAGAAGGGCAGTAAGACTAGTACACAATAATTATGATTGGCAAACTAGTGTTTCACAACTTACACGGGAGATTGAGTGGGACATGCTCTCTACAAGACGCAAAATCTCAAGACTGTGCATATTACATAAAGCTATAGGGGGGCAACTGGCACTTCCAGTTCAAAACTACCTGCAACCGACCCAGAGGCAAACCAGAAGATCGTAGACGCACAGCCGTGCATATATTGAACATCATACTCGTATTGATGCCTATAAGTACTCTTATATTCCTAGAACCACTAAAGACTGGAACAATCTGCCACCAGACCTTGTCAATATCACTGACCCAATACAGTTCAAAGAAGCTGTTACCACCTTCATAAGTACTGAAGATCTACAAGTTAAGGACTAAAACATCTTTTTGCGCACACCTATTCCTGCTCGTTTTGTTCCGCTTGGGATCGACGTTGTGCAGTACAAGAAAGAAAGAAAGAAAATACAAAGAGTTATATTTCCTTTGTCATGAGCATGCTGTTGGGCCAATCCTACACCTTTAGTAGTAGTAGTAGTAGTAAAACCAAAGTTTTAAATCCGGTTTTGTCCCCGCAACTGGGGGTGGCCGGATTTACCTCACATTCGTAGCAATCGCCCTTACTCCCTCCTTCCACTTCGCCTGATTCAACGCATCCCCATCCTCAACCCAACCCTCCTACTCTCCTCCTCAAGTCTTGCTTCCTCCATGTCCTCTTTGGTCGGCCCCTCTTCCTCAAACCACCCACCTCAAACTCAAAAGCCCTTTTTAAAACATGCTCCTCATCCTTCCTCAGCACGTGCCCATACCATCTTGCACCATTCGCCTTCGCCAGTCGGTCAGCCGCCTCTTCCAAACCCAACATCTGCATCAAATCCTCAGTCTTCTTCCTATCCATCAATTTCACACCACACATTGCTCTCACCATTGCTCTCTCTGCCCTTCTCAAAATCCCCATCTCATTTTCACTCAGGCACCATGTCTCACTCCCATACAGCATCACTGATCTCACACAACTCCTGTACACCATCCCTTTCATCTTTGTGTTTGTGATTATAGAATCGATGAATATGAGTCCATGACATTTCTGTATTAAGTGAAATTTAACACGTGTTGATAAAAAATTATAATGAGAGTACAAGCCAAAATCATGGGAAGTCTTTGGCATCATTAATGAAGTATGTGTATTATGATACAGCATTTTTTGTGTGTAAAAATATATTTTTACTTTCAGTTCTTCCTAGGTCTTAGTTATTTGAGAGCAAATTGAACGGAATTTATATTTTGTTGAAAATGACGCTATGTCTCTTTAAAGCAACGGTAGGGCTGGAAATGCCAAAATTCTTTCCGTCCTTTGTGAACAGTGACAGCGCCAGACTTCATTTTAGGGGTGGGGGGGGAAACGGGGGCAAAGTGAATTTTTTTTTTTTGAAAAAGTGAAATTCTAGGGGGGTTTTTTTTTTTTTTTTTTTTATGATTTTTGTACGAATGTGGTGATTTTTGGGACCAAATCGCTGATTTTTCCCCCAAAAATGTAATTTTTCTTCCAACCAGGGGGGAAACTGGGGGGGTGGGGCAACTGGGGGAGCAAGAAAGAAATTTGTGGGGGCGGGGCAAATGCTCCCATGCTACCCCCTGGCGCCACCACTGTTTGTGAAATAGTGCCACTTTATGAAAATCAAATCTCTAACTTGACTTACCTGAACCAACAGAACCAGTTGATGAGCATAGACACGTACATTACATGGCACTATTTCCTGGCTATTTCATACTTGGAAGGACATTTCCAGCAGCCACTAAATTATTATCGGGATCTGATATTAATTATCCTAATTACAAAATTCCTTCTTTTGTGATACAAAGACAAGTGAGAGTGGCGTGGTCTAATGGTTAGAGAGCTTGCGTTTTGACCCAAGGGTCCCTGGTTCAAATCTTGGTGGGGCTACTTGGTGGATTTATTCTAGGTACTCAATTCTGGAATTTGTAGATGATATTGATTAAAGTACTCAGAATTACCACCCTCCTCATGGTTCATTTGATATGGGCAAATGAACCTTGAAAGCTCTCACTTCCCATTGTGTGTGTTTGGTTAGTTTGTTTGGATGTTGCAAGTTCCAACATGGCGCTGATTAAGCTGCTGCCTCAAAGTTACAATGTTTCTGTTTCATTAGTTTGTAGGTCTCTGGCAATTCAGCTTTGATACGAGATAAATAACCGTTTATTATTATAAGTTCAAGCTTTACCATTCAGTGGTATGGTTCATTAGCCAAATACCAATGCACCTGTGCAAAAATTTAAATATTTTTGGAAATTATGGGTGCTCTTCAAAAAAAAATGTGCTATCATTGCTTTAAGTCGTATCACTGCCAGGAGTGCCCTGGAGAGGTGCAAACACTATATGACCAAGGCTATCCATATACAACCCATATGGAATGCAGATACAAGATCCAGTTGTGCCATCAATGGGGGTAAATCAGGGGGTGTTTTGAATCAATCACATAATGCATTGCAGTGTGTCTATACTGTACTGTACTAGACCGGTCAGTTATTAGGGATAAAAAGTGCTCAAGAAGTTTATCGAACAACAAGATCTTTTATGATCATGCTAAAGATAGAAGTACTAGCACTTTATGGGTTAAAAGTCATGATTTTTATGTGTTAAGAAAAGATTTTTTGTGGGATCACATGACCATATTTATTGACGTGAAATTTCCCCAAACTGGTGCATTGTGGGATTGACTCAAAACACCCTCTGGGGGCATATGTAATACATGGAAAAGTTCCATAATGCAAGGCCAGAGAGGATTTTGCTGATCAGAAGCTTACCTTGGAGTCTTCCCTCTATGCCTTCTCCTGTGAGTCTTGACTTCAATCTATGCATTCTATCAATTGAAACACTCCTCAACAGAGGGAAACTTAGGTTCAGATCTAGCTGAGAGTTGACAAAAAAGTACACTAGACCAACTGTTGTGATCATCGTCCCGAGAAGGAACACTCTTTTTAACTTGGCCATTCCCATGATGCTTTGTTGTTCTGTCTGTTACAGTTAGGACTGTGACAATCGTACTGGTGTATTGATAGTCACTCATATGAGCTTCACAACTAGGACTGCTGACAATGCCCTCCGAGATAAGGTATTACCTCTTATCAAATACTGATTGGCTTACACGTACATAGGGATGTTTTTCTGGTGCATAGCATGGCTGGATGAGACAATCCCAGCTATTCCTTTTGTGTATCTTCACATACATGTAAGTGTAATTGTCTTCTTTACATGTATATTGTCAAAGCATTTTAACCAGATTTAAGTGAGCACATGAACGTAGGAATAAGCACCACAAGGAAACCATAACATGGCAGGCATAGTATCTGATGGCATCCTGAAATGGAAACAAAAAATAAGATTAGTATCTATATTATTAAAACGCAACTTTGCATGGGTAGCGCCATCGGATTGGGAATTTTATTGCGTTTCCTCCTTTTTCCATCGTAGCACCGGCTATCCTCGCCCAATCATAACTTTGCTTTCACAGCGTGCCGTGCATAATTTACTTAAACACTTGCTGATTTGACAACGACCGGTATGTTATGGGATGGTGACTCCGTGGTGATCGCACACATCGCGTGCACGACAGCGTCGTGAATGCATCGTCGTGCACTTGGGTCGTGCATGTCACGGCGCGCGCATATGATTCGCGTGATCGTCTGTACGCCTGTGCTACGCATTCCCGTCTGTACGCCACTGGAAGAGTTTAGAGAGAGACCGACTGAGAAAGAGTGAGAGAGGGAATCGGGAGAGAAAGGGGGAGAGAGAGCGAGAGAGAGAGAGAGAGGGAGAAAGAGGAGAGCGAGAGAGAAAGATAGACAGAGAGGGTGAAAGGGGAGAGGGAGAGGTGGTCAAAATAGAGAGATGGAATGAGAGAGAAAACGTAATTTGTAGAGGGGAAATGTTGAGGGATTTCATTGGATATAGAAAGAGAGAGAGGGGAGAGATGGTCATACAGAAAGAGGGAGAAAAACAAGAGAAAGAATAATGGACAGAGAGAGTAAGAGAGGGGGAGACAGATGAGAGAAAAAGAAAGAAAAAAAGAATAGAAGTGAAGTAAACAAAACAAACCGGGCAAAACAGCAGAGAAGGAAATAAAAGAAAGGAAAAGCGAGAGACAAAGGTAAAAATATAATTTGTAAGGGTCTAAGGATGAGAGAAAAAACGTACTTTGTAGAGGGGGAAATGTTGAGGCATATGATGAGAGAGAGGGGAGAGATGGTTGAGGGAGACGAAATGAGAGAGAGAAAACGTAATTTTTAGAGGAGATGTTGAGGATGCAGTGAAAAAGAAAGAAAACTGGAAGAAAGAAGCCAGATGGGGGCCATAAACTGCAGGTTGACGACTTTATATGGGAGTTGGAGGAGTTGTGAGAAAAAAATGTGGCTATAACAGGAACTATACGGGTTAGCTTAGCACATGGGGAGTCAGTACTTTTGAGATAAAAAGGTTAAACACTAAAAAGATATAAATAATAACGTTTTATTATTTAGAAAATGAGAACTACGACTACAGGGTTAAAATGATCAATAACACATCATTATTTCGCTTTGGTTCTGGTATGACGGAAACTACGGATCTTCTTCTTATCGTGTCCAAACACTGTGGTTCTCAAATATGATCCAGCCAGAGATGGGTACAATGTCTGGCTGCTTCACTGAATTCCGCAAGGTCCTTGTTTGTGCACTGTTGCTCCAGCAATGGGCAGACCAAGAGGTGTTCCATTGTCTGTGGTGCCGTTCCACAACCACAGGTAGTATCCTGATCTGCTTCCAGATAGCCCCACTTCTGCAAGGAAACCTTAGATCGGCCAGTTCTGGTTCTCGATCTATTGAGGCATCGCCATTCAGCCCATGAGGAGTCAGCCCCAAGCGGGAGACGCCCACCAGGCCCAACACCGACAGATGCCACCTGGCCGATGGCAAGTCCCTCTCTCCACAAGGCGACTCTCTTAACCTCCCCAGAGACTGCCTCTAGAGGCCGGACTTTGCTTAAGAAACTCTCTCTGGATTTAAGGCGGTTGGCAGCAGGCATCCGTCCAGACACAGGGTGCTTCACATCGGATACTTGGCAGCTACGCTCCCGCATGCCCGCCACGCCACGACGGACGTCCGGTGGAGTAACTCCTGCCAGGATGTACAAGCCCTCCGCCGGTGTTGGACGGAGGCATCCTGTGATAAGCCGGCAGGAGGCATTTAATGCTGGACCAAGCCTATGGATTATGACACGGGAGTACGTAGTTTTGAAAAGAAGATGATTAAAATGTAAACAGAAAGTTTTACGGGATTAAATATTGACGTTTCCTTAGAAAATGGTACCTACATTAGCTACAGGATGGGAACTAAAGGAACTTGAGTTATTAAAAGTGTTAAGAATGTTGTGACTCGGGTATTTATTATAGGAGTTTTGAGGTGGTGTCGCCGTAGTATCAGTGATCGCTACTGATCGCTTCTATTCCAGTGATCGCTCCCATTCACTCAGCTAGCGGGAGCCCGCGCGAAGCGAAGCGCGGGCCTCCCGCTAGTAAATATTAAAGAAAATAATAGATTATGGATCAATGTAAATAAAAAAAAAGAGGATAGCAAATTTCAAACATACTTGAATGAAATGGAATATATGAAAACAATAAAAGGCTCTTTCCGAAAACCTCAATAACTTTGAATGTTAAATTGTTAGACTTTTTAAAACTTTTTAAAACAAATCAGGGTGATTAAAGAGCACCACCCGATCCTCATCAGCCTCGAACCCTTTTAATTTTACACCATCAAACCTGAGATTTTGGTTAGGGTGCATCAGATGCCCCACAAGTCAATCAATTTCTTATACCTAGTCTTAAAGTGTGCCAGTTGTCAAAATAATAACCTCCACCAATTTAAAATTCATTCGGATATCGGCAAGGGGGCCACCATGAGCTTAAAGTTTTGTACACAAAGTCAATAGGATGTTTTGATGTTTTTTGACAAAACACAAAAACAACATGACAACCATTATCTGTGATTTGGCCACAAATCCTCCAAGAAGTATTATTATGGGGCTAGGTAAACAATTTTCCAACAAATACTGTACAAAACAAGGTCATCCTCAATGCCAGAAAAAAATACATTTTATTAAATTAATTTCAGTGGAGGCAAGGCAATACACAGAATAACCACAACTGGCACAACATGACCCAGATAAGCTTGTGGCTATGTATACTAGGGCCATTCTTCGGTCACTAGGGTTGCAAAGGGGTGGAAAGTTTCCGGGAATTTTGGAAACTCACGGAAACTTTCCGGGAATTTTGAAGGGCCCGGGAATATTGGGAATTTTCGGGAATTTTCAATTTTGGCATTTTTAAGTTTTAGACATTTTAAAACATTTTGTCCCCAGGAAAAAAAAATAAAAGCCATGTTTGTTAGGCCTTTCTTTCAATTGTGTACTGTTTGTGCTAATTCAGAATATGACATATTGCTACAAGGCTTTTAGTTATAGTGTTATACAGTATTATTTTCAGATTAATCAGAAACAAAGGTATCTAGTCAGGGCACTTGATAGAAATCTAGCCAAAATCATCAAAGGTCAAATGCGCATTCTTAAGTTCACTACCACAAAGATATTTGTAAAGATCTTGTTTCTGTTGCACTATTCTTAACATATTTTAAATACATTTTTGTGTTAGGGACCTTTGAATTTGCATTTGAACTTTGGCAATTTGAAATAGTTTTCCATTAAGCATCCCTTGGCGTAACCAGACCTTTGCAAATGGGGGGGGGGGGGGGAAGCCGACGCATTTCTGAGGGTACGAATTTTGGTCCTTCTCCATAGACACTACAGTACAATAGGGCATCCTCTGCCCAACCTACTTTTTCCAAAAAATCTGAAATTAGTTGAATTGGTTAAATTTCCACTATAAATGTTCATGCTTGTTACAGAAAGCAGTCGAAACCATTTTAAGATAAGTTCTCACTAAATCTAAGGTAAACTCAAGGTGGCTGGTTAATGGTTTACAGGATACAAACTACAAGACCAGTGATCTAGTGAGTGAATAGAAAATAAACTGACCCAAACATGTATTGTTTTTGTAAATCTGGTTATTTACTTTCTCAGTTGTTTAAAACATGCTTGTTTTTAATTCTTCTGAAGCATTTCAGTTGTACAGAGTAATATCCTAATCTGAACAAAAGGACCTTATAGTTTTTATCATTTTCACAAGATTGTTTTGCAAATTCCCGAAAATTTCCTAAAATTCCCATAAATTCCTGTTAATTCCCAAAATTTCCATGGACATTTCCCGCGCCTGAATTCCCGGGAATTTTTGCAACCTATCGGTCACGTTTGTGACCCAAACGGGAAAATTTTGATTTTCCCCAAATGCTGTTTCCAATATAACCAATCTGTTATTCCTTTTTGTAAAATAAAAACCTTTAGACAAACCTAACCAAAATAATTTTCTCCAATTTCTTCGCCAGATTTGATTATTTTGTCATGAGGGGCACATAAAGTTGGGGGGGGGGGGGGGGGGGTCCCGTTTGTGACCTCAGACAAATAGGGGTTTTAGAATTCAAACTCACTGTAAAATTCTGTGAATATGCAAATAGTCCTTTCAGAATGACATTGGTATGTTGTCATTACAACAATGTTGGTAATTAAAATTAAAGCACACTTACTTAATAATTAACACCTTTATATCACTAAACGGGTCCCCCCCCCCCCCCCCCCCCCCCCCCCCCCCCCCCCCAAAACGTTTGTGACCATTGGTGGTTACGTGTTGTACCAATGTCCATTGACTTTTCACCACAAAATTTGAGACGCATTGTTGATGTGCACCAAATGAAGTTTTATAAAAAATATGTGTATTTCCATATTCTCAACCTATTTCAAACACTTTCATAAACATGTCCATCAGTATAACTTGGGCAAATAGCAATGCTACTCCTATTATGCAGATTTCCTGTGTTTAAATAGTGCAAGTCTGCTAAATTTGGCACTTCACCCCAAACTTTCAAAAGACACATTGAAATCAAGTTTTAAAACCAGTCTTTATTAAATTATTGTTTTTTTCCTTGTTTAAAAACTGATCATATTCACATTTAACTGATAATAGAAGTTAACACTGCTACCTTCTTCCAATATGACAAGAAATTTATATCCTTCACATACTAAATGGTAAGTCCCGGTCACGTGTGTGACAGTAATTAGCACCTCAATAACTTTTGAAAGAGGAAAGACAAACTAAACCAATTATTTGTATAACGGAAGGTCATATAAATTGGGCTTTTGACCTGAAATTATGGAACATCCTGAGACAGTGGTTTTCGAGTAATAAAACTTGTTTGGTATTTTTGGTCACGTGTGTGACTACCAAAGTCAATTAAAATTCTCTGTTATTTACGTTCTACTTCCTATAAATTTGTATTTTTTCAACATAATTTTGAAGATTGAAGTCCATTCAATACTTTAGAGGCAGTGTTTCAGCAAACAAAAAGGAAAAGCTTTTATCATAAAACTAAAAAAGCAAAAATGGTGTAATAATCTCACTTTTTTTATCCCAAATTGAAGACGTTTATTTATGCAAATGAGGGTTTTTTGAAAGTGGACATATTGTTTGAAATATCATGCAGGAAACTTTGAAGGTGATTAACCCTAACAAACGGACCGGGTCCGTTTTTGTGCGACCGACGGCCCAAATGCCACAACGAGAGGCAATCTGCTTTTTATTTTTAATGGACCCGATGCAAAGAAAGCAATTTTTGCGTTTCATTGCATTCTGTCCTTTTTCCCGGCAACAGGAATAAGTAGCGTAAAGTCGTTACAGAGGCCCAGATGCAACGATAAACCTCGCTCATTACCGGTAAAGACGGCCCAGATGCAACGAGAAAACCTCGCGTCATAACGGTAAGACGGCCAGATGCAACGAGAAACTCGCGTCATTTTTCCGGTAAGAACGGCCCCAAACATTCAATGAGGAACATCGCGTGCGAATACAATAGAACGGATCCTAAATAACTAAAAAATAAATAAATATATAAATAATGGTGGATGCATACTGCACAATGATCTGCATGAAATCTGTAGCTTATAGTTCGCCAGTCGTGCGTGGCGGTATTACGCTACCTCATAGTGCTTCGGGCTAATTATTATGCTACGTCATGCGCCGGCTTACGTCATGACTGCGGTTATGCATAATATAAAAGTAGCTTATCGAAAATGGTGGCGCTATCACCATCATAATCGAAATTGTCTAGGGGCATTTGTTACACAGTGGCACCCTCCTGATGAAAATCATTGCTCCTTCTGCGGGCACCGTCCGAAAATGCAAGTGAAAAGCATCCTATCTTTTCCAAGGAATGACGATCCAGATGCACGAGAAACAATCGCGTTCCATTTTCCTAAAGACGGCCATATGTCAACGAGAAACATCGCGTCATTTCCGGTAAGACGGCCCAAATGAACATGAGGTGTAATGATAGTCCTTTGCGCGACCAAAAATAGTTGTTGACTGCCGAGATGCAACGAGAACCATTTTTACCGGTACCACGTTTTCTTTGCACCGCATTGCGTCTGGGCCGTCTTAGGGTTAGTGATAATGTAAAGAAATTTGCACTACCATTAACTTCATTTTTTATCAAAAAGGTTTACTTTTTTTGAAGAATGGCCCCTAAGGTTCTTTAAGGACAGTGGTATTGTTTATAAGTCAAGCCTTTATAGCTAGTTACATAATCATACTCTACTTACAAAGAGTTATGGCCAGCTATGAAACGAAATGCCATCTGGCTTTCCATGTTTGACAAAAATTGAGAGGACAATAGAGTTTCCTGCTATTATTGCCACATGCAAGGAAACACCCCAGTACCATTTTACCAACTATTGATATATTCTGTAACTGGTTTAATGGTTGATAAAGGCTTAAATCTAACAACATTCACCTGTCCTTCAAACTAACTCACAAAGCTCTGTATAGGTTCAGTTGGCTTATCGTGTATTGCTTGACTCCACTTGAAATAAATTTATTAAAAATATGTTTTCTGCCAATGAGGAGGAGTTTGATTGGTACTTCTTGGAAAATTGTTTGCCTAACCTTATAAAGTACATCTTGGAGAATTTATGACCAAATCACACATGACGATCACATCTTTTTGTTGTTTTGTCAAAAAACAAAACATCCTATTGATTTTGTGTACAAAACTTTAAGCTCACGGTGGCCCCCTTGCCTACATCCGAATGAATTATAATTTGGTGGAGGTTATTATTTTGACAAGTGGCACACTTTAAGACTAGGTACAAGAAAATTGATTAACATGAGGGGCATCTGATGCACCCTAATTTTGGTACCACTGAAAAGCTTGTACAGTATTTTTCTCATCTCACCTGCGAATTATTTTGACCGACTTCTTTCCCATTCCGATGCTGCAGACTAAAATATGGTTTGATTACAGCAACCGGAAAATAGTTTGTACAGTACTATGAGCTATTGTAAAATACACAATTACTGCTCACATTAAAATGGTATGTTGGATTCAAATGAAATTTTGGAATTGAAGTATTTTGGTGATGGCCCTTCCTCCAAAACAGATAAAACAATATATGTTATAATTGGGTGGGGGCACCTTTAAATAAAGCTAAAGAAAATTTGCCGACTCCCAAATACCACAAAATACCACAAAATGCTATACCATCATGGTATTTTGCGGTATTTGGGGTTCCTGTAGCACACTTATGTTCACATTGAAATCATAAAATTACCCTGGGGTCACTGTGCCATTTAATTTGTTGCATGTCACAGATTTTGCTCTCACTTAGGTTCACCCAATGGTAATATACATGTAGAAGTGGCCCAAATTTAACATTTAAATTCACTTGCGTTGTTTGAGACAGGAGCTCAAAGTTTGTTGGTCTTGGCAGGGAGCAAATATGCATATGAGCTCATTAATATGCACAAATAATGATGACACAGTGAATGGGTATTTATACTTGCATACAATACTACCTACACACCAATTATAAGTGTCATCAAATTTGGACATTGGGATTTGGTAGATGTACACTGTATACCTCTTAATGAGCTAATTCAGGGCAAAAATGCAAATGAGCTCATTAAAGTGACAGAGATTTTTTGAGGATACAAATTTCTCTCAATTTTCACTGGATCGGTCGTAGACCACTTACCGAGAACGTTTCGAAGGTTTATTGAACAAACAAGTACAAAAGAAAACCGCAAACCTTGTTTTGAACTTGCCTGCTATCGCAATCGTCCCCATAGAAACCATGCTTTGACTTTCACGACAGAAAGTACTAAATCATCATCTTATTACATAAAGACGTCGTATTCGGCTAATTCACTTCAGGTGCGATCTAATACATTGGTAAGCATTCCAAATACGTTATCAATCGAATTGGTGAGCGGTGCACTATGGCAGGTGTATTTGGGCCACATTTCAGGGGGAATGGTTAGTCGGCGAGTTATGGGGCGGCGAGTTATGGGCAAGTTACTGTTGGACCATCTGGCGACTGGCGAGTTACTGTTAGACCATGACCAGTGGGCGAGTTATGGGCGAGTTACTGTTGGACCAATGGGCGAGTTACTGTTGGACCAATGGGCTAACTAGAGTTACTGTTGGACCAATGGGCGAGTTACTTTTGGACCAATTGGCGAGTTATGATTAGAACAATTACTTGGTTTTTGTTTAAATTGATTTAATGTTTTAATGATTTGCTTTATTCTATTTTATTAATTTTTAGGACAAAAGGGTAGTGAAAAAACAAAGTTGGAAAAATTATTTTTAATACAATCAATTTGCACTCTATATAGGGCATGGATGGACAACGTCACACCAACAGAATGCTTTGGTACTGCTCATAGACCCTCTTGAGGTCTATGTACTGCTTGGACAGTGGTCACCAAGTTCCCACAGATGGTTGAAGCATAAACCTGCAACAGGCTTGCAACTGACCACCCCTGAGATGTACCAGAAATACAAATGTGTAGACGGTTTGATTCATGATACTCGAGGGTTTTCAGCAGTGCTCCTTTTTTCAAGGATAGGGCGTGGGTACTAGGGTCTTGTGGCCTTCATTCATCAGATTGAGGCTCATCAAAATTCCACAATCTTGGATGATAAACATGGCTAGTTGGGGATCAACAATCGAATTCCTCCTTTGAATCAAAACATGTTATTATCACGATCTGTAATCATACACTCATAAATAACAGGACTAATTGATGAGCTTTGCAATGACCGTCACATCATGTACATGTAGAAGGGGTGAAACTGTTACGGCCCTTTATTTGAATACCCAACCATTCATGAAACTGACTAGTGTAGTTTTTTAATCTTTTTAACAATTTAAAGCGACATAATGGCATAAAAAAATATTCAGACATAATGAAAAGGACCCTTACTGAAATCACTTCCACAAGTTTGAAAACAATTTGGATGTTTATATTCTGTAAAAACGGTAAAAACAGGAAAAGTTCCAGAGGGGGAGGTGGCAGTTCGTGGCAATTTCTGGAAAAAGGATGCTGACATTACTGCCAGCATTTACTAAACTTGAAAGCATGCTGTCATCAGCTCACAGACCATTGCTATTGTAAATGTGCTAATTCTGGCTAATCCATCTTTCACTTGCCAGATCAATATCTTACTACAAGCCTAAAGTACAATGCCTGAATCCTGGTCTGAATGCTTTTGAATTGTGTCACAAAACATGCTAGATACACTGTAAATTCTGTCAGGGATGTCAACACTTTGGTTTTCTGTTCCAGAAATTGCCACAAACTGCCACCTTCCCCTCTGGAACTCTTCCTGTTTTTACTGTTTTTACAGAATGTAAACATCCAATTGTTTTCAAACTTGTGGAAGTGATTTCAGTAAGGGTCCTTTTCATATGTCTGAATACTTTTTTATGCCATTATGTCGCTTTAATAATAAATGAAGGGTGCTAATTATGACCCCGAGTGCCATTGAAAGTGATTTCAAATGTTTCTGTGAGCCCATCAGTTGAATGATATTTGCCCTGCCCCCAAGAAATCACCTTTTAAAGCAAACAACACTGGGGGAGGGGTTATAAAAGGGGTATTTACCCCCTCCAGTTAGAGGCTTTTTCTACACTTGCATCCCCCCGCCAGAGGTCATTTTTTTTTAAAATTCTTATTCCTCCTCATGAAGCTTCATAACTCAAAACCCCACCCCGGGGTTCTTGAGGTATGAAGTTCTTGTGCCGCTTTTGTTTCTTAGGACTTGCCCATGATATTAGCCCACAAGCCCTGCTGTGGGTTCCTATGTTGCCTTCATCCTACCCCTCCCCCATCCTCCATTGTTATAGACCCTAGTGCTACTCCTGAGAATATATCAGCAAGTGACGTTTCAGCTTATAATACAATTTGGTACAGTCTAACAGTAACTCGCTCATTGGTCTAACAGTAACTCGCCCACTGGTCTAACAGTAACTCGCCCACTGGTCTAACAGTAACTCGCCCACTGGTCTAAAAGTAACTCGCCCATGGTCTAACAGTAACTCACCCACTGGTCTAACAGTATTAGCCCACAAGCCCTGCTGTGGGTTCCTATGTTGCCTTCATTTCATCCTACCCTAGTGCTACTCCTGAGACTATCAGCAAGTGACGTTTCATCTTATAATACAATTTGGTACAGTCTAAGGGATGAATTTAGTATTCTGCCACCACTTAAAATTCGGCACCTTTAACATGCAGTTTATTCCGTTAACGTTGCCAAATTCGTAGCCTGTGGCAGAATACTAAATTCTTTCCCAGTCTAACAGTAACTCGCCCATTGGTCTAACAGTAACTCGCCCACTGGTCTAACAGTAACTCGCCCACTGGTCTAACAGTAACTCGCCCACTGGTCTAACAGTAACTCGCCCCAATGGTCTAACAGTAACTCGCCCATAACTCGCCGCCACATAACTCTGATTATCCATCCCCCATTTCAGGTGATGCTTTCCGTTGCTTTAACTCGCATCAAAATTAGAATACGCCTTATATGCGCCCGATAATCAATCTGAAGTTCTGAACCAGTGCTGCACTGCAAACATCACAATTAGAGAATAAAAGATAGGATTTGTTGTTTTGCCTATAGATCTAATAAATAAGTAATATCATGTCATATTGGATGGGCAGTCCAATATTTTGAGTAGTGGATGCCGGCGCAGACTACGATATTAGATAGGCAAAACAACATTCTCATTCTTATTTAGTTTTGGTTGTTTTAATCACCGAAAATATTTTTATTTCAATAACATTAGAAGGGCAAAATATCACCCCCGCTGTCAAAAATGAACCAACCCATACTAGCTGCGTAACCTTATACAGGCGTGCGTAAACACTTGCGCGACTAGTTTCGGTACCGCAACCCTAATTGTATCCCCATAGGTCTACATTGGGTTGCGGGCAATATGGGATCCCGGCGAAAAAGCTTATGTACATTTCCAAAAGCAATTATGCATGCAGACGTTTGGTCACACATATGCCCCATTGAGCAGTACTACAGGGATTAATGTTAACTAAGGCACTTTGGGGTCTTTACTATCAATGCGATTACTCACGTTTGAAGGAAAAAATCGGCAATTTTCATAGGCTTCTATTCGGGATTCTATCGCAGCAGCGGCCATGTGTTTACATCTCATTAGGGTATCTGTAACAGACGCCCATTGGCCACTGACCTGTGGCGAGGTCGGTCAATTGCGTATCTGTGTGACAGCCGCCGATCCCCCCCGTGTTTCAATTTTCACATGTTCGTCACATGCCTCTGTTTTGAGCTTAGGTGATTGCGAATATTGCAGACTACAAAGCAGGACAGCATGGTGCACTCACCATCACCTCCTGTGCTAAGACAATGAACATACACAGTTTTAGCAGTCTACTCGAGGGTAAATCATTCTGTACACGCGACTCAGTATTTTTATCATAAAAATATTTTCATTAATCGAGTCTTACATTAAGACTTCAAAAGAATTGAAAAAATGTGTAACCTAATTGTTCAAATTTCTCTGTTTGAAAAAAAAAGTGATTTCCATGGCGGCGCGCCTGGTGTAGCCGCCACTCAGGTGCCAACTGCTCTTTTATAGGGACGATACAGAAAAAATAAATTTATCAACAAAATGTTCAAATGTATGTGGGTGAGAAAGAATATATAATTTGTAGTAGTAGGAGAAAGGTTGTTCTTACATACATTAACTAGACTAGAAATAACAAGACAGTTATTGTAAAAAAGAATATCAGTTACCGAAACACACTACCGTTGTGACCACCAGCTGCCAACTGCACTGAACTATTGGGCTCACTGAAAGCTGGGCTGTGTGTTTTGGCCAAGATAATCAATGTTTGTTTTGGCGTGCAAGAGTGAACAGGGAACACAATGACAGGGATTTGTCAACACAATGGTGGCCTTTCTTGGCAGGGTCAGTAACAGAGCACAATGACTAAATTGCACCCAATTAGGGTGTTTAAGGGCAGTGTGAACCTTGAATTTCCGAGTATCTATTTGGTTTGTAACTTTGTTCCAAATATTTAATTATTGTAAATGTAAAAGTATACTTTCTAGAAGAAATTGGACTATGAACCCTATGATGGCATCAGATTAATGTAAACTTCCGTATTTTGGAGAAAATACTAAAAAACAAGAGTTTGCCACCAACTTTTCAGACAAGATAACAAAAACAAATTTGAATTTTCATGATTTCTTATGTTATTTTTTAGAACCAAGACAAATTTGTCTAGGGAGGTGTTTTCATTTTTAAATATAGCTACTTTTCGAAATATAAGGAAAAATGGTAAAAAAAAGTGTGATTTTTTACTTTTCTTTTCAAATTGGAGTAGATGATTGGAGAATATCTTTAGTTAGAACTCGAAAAATGAAAAGTGAGAAAAAACCGTCCCTATAGACAAGACGATTGCTATCGTAGGAAAGTTAAAACCTTACCTTTTACTTCGGTATTTTTGGAGTTATCTTGTGCGTTTTTCTGAAATTTGCCAATTTTGCGAAAATTGAACATGAGACAATCCGTGTTTTAGTACAAAAGTGACTTTTCACGCCATTCAAGCGGGTCTCTTTCTCAAATAACTTTATCTTTGAACTTCAAAATTGAGTATGTTGTGCACGTGGATGAAAATTTGAAACATTTGTTTATTATGCACTTTGAATCAACATTTTTGTCTCTAACTCCAGAATTAAAGAAATTGATTTACAATTTTCAAATACGAATTTTTTTTTTCGTTTTTCCAAGATGCGTTCGCGCAAAAGTAATTAAAACAAACGCGCCACAGCTTCCATTCGCAGCCAAAAATTTCACACCGCTCGACTCGAATGTGCTTCTTGTCTGCCTGACGGCGTGCAATGTGGTTAAATTCCCGCCGTTTAGGCCAAGCAGTTTTTGTGAACTTTAATGGTCAAATAGCTGTTTGAAATCGGCAAAAAATACACTCAGGATTGGCTGCAGTGGATAACCTTTGGTGGTAACTATAAAAACCACAGTTTTGATGTGTAAAAATGGGTCAAAAAAATCAGAATTCGTGAAACAAAAGCACCAGGGGTGACACTGCCCTTGTGGATTGTATAGATTCATCAGAAATTATTGAACCCTAGCACACCACAAAAAAACTACTCAAGTTGAATAGAGCTGAATGTCGCCACCAACGGCAAGGTGTCTGGTTGTTCCTATCCTGGGATGCAACAACAATAACGATTGCACTATTATGCGCAACATTCAAATTCAAATTTTGACAAGAGACAAACAGGGTTTGGCAAAAGTAAAGGATTCTGACAGGTCACACCTACCACACCATTTTCAAGGCATCCCTTTTTGAAGGGCAACATCAATTTAGAAGGACTACATTTAAACTAAAGGAATAGCAAAACAATAGGATAACGTCTAACTTCTAGGGCCTCAAGCACTGGTATGGGGCAAACCGACGGTCAATTGCCTTCGAAAAACAACTGTTTACTTTTGCAACCCATGCCGCACAATCCCGGATGGTACACGAAAGCAGTAGCGACCACGTTGATCAACGTGAGACTGAAGCGTAGTGTCGAGTACTTGGTAAGTATTTTCATGCATTTTCGGATAGCTAACTAACAATTCCACATAGTATATTCATAGCATTGCTATTGTGGCTTCACTAATGTCGCTGGAGACGTTTAGGAAAATGTAATACATTCTAAAACGGAATTTTGAGAGCACATAAGATGGTCCATTGTTCCCGTCAGAAAATGGGCTTCGTAAAGGGTACTGATCGACCATTATGCTGCGCAGACAGCCCATCACTTTCGTCTCATATAAGATAGGCAACAACCCATGATTTCGTGTTTGCTTACTAAACCCCACCCACTGAATTAAGAAGCGCTAATCATGATGGTCCTGGCATGGAGGTGAGACCAGGGACTTGCAAAGTGGTGGATTTTCAAAAAAACTTCTTTTGAAGAACATTATTAATCCGATGTTGCAACCTTTACACCAAAAGAAAGCCAAGATACCCAAACGCAAAAGGTGAGAAAATAAGCGTCTAAAGTATTTATGTACCACATCAATAAATCAAATGGCACCTCGCTCTACGCCGGACCCAGTCCAGGTACCTCACACTCACAGTCACATCACCTGCACATGCAGTCAGTGTGATGCTCATGACCTGCATTCTGCAATCTTCTCGCCTGTCTTCTCGGACATGTTACAGTTCAGTTGTTTAACCTAGGCTGCAGCTACTGGTCGTACTGAATTTTGTGTTTTACTTACTATCTATCAATGCAAAATTACATCATCTTTCCGTGAACATCCACCACACTGACTCTAGTCTAAAGACCTAAATGCACATTCTGCAACACTCTGGATCGACATGTTGTGTCATTCGTGTAAACGTAATCACAGACTTTCTTCGATCGTAATTTTTGTTAACAAGAAAGGTTAGTAGTTACGGACTGTACAAAAGAATATGAATTACGTCGGTCAGAAGAATCCAATGTTTGTAAAAAGTACGGTACTGGATCGCGTGTGCCGATATTGCCTGGATATTGCTCTGTATCTGAAAGAGTGTAAAACCTAGGCTATTTATTTTGGAGGGGGGTCGGACACGATCTACCTCGATTTGGGCATCTGGGACTTTCAAACGGTAAACGACTGATGTTCCAGACTTGTGGGATAGTGAATATGCGGACATGCTCCGCATTAACCCTAGCACCACCACTAAATCTCACCAAAGCTCAATGTGTTAATTGAGAAAAATGCACTAAGTCCAGAAAGTAGCGATGACGTCATCAAACCAAGACTCATATGGGCACGAAATCGCTGGCCGGGCCAGCGACACCGCCGTAGCGTGCTATCCCGGGTCATGGGGCTGGGGCCGAAGGGCCCTGGGTTCGAATCCCAGACGAATTTGCGACTTTTCTTGTTCCCCTCTTCCTCACTCCTTCAGTTCCTCCCGGGAGATAGGGTAGAAACCGACGTCAGGGTTAGGGTTATAGTGACTGAAGAAGGAGTTCTAAACCTACTTCATAATTTAGACCCAAACAAAGCACCTGGATCAGACAAGATCCCGCCTTGGTTTCTCAAGTTTGCAGCACCGGTAATTACACCAATTTTCACAGATATTTTTCAAGAATCACTCGATCAGTGATTTCCCCACACCCTGAGACGAATATAAGTTCCGTATAAGTTATATTCGTCTCAGCCCACACCAGTGAGAGAGGCCAACAGCACACCGATATATAAAAAAGGTGACAAGTGGCAACTAGTCAACTATAGACCGGTGTCGCTCACTAGTGTCATCAGCAAATTATTTGAACACATCATCTACTCATGTCACAGAGTATGCAGCACTTTGATCAACATAACATCTTGACTACCAAACAACCGTGCTTCAGAGCACAACACTCCACAGAGACACAGCTTATTATCACTACTCATGATATTTCATCAGCATTAGAGAAGGAAACATTGTCCAAATCGACAGTCTACACTTTACGAAGGCATTCGACAAAGTACATTACGAACGCCTGTTGAACAAGATGAACTATAATGGTATCAAAGGGCCGCTACTTTCTTGACCAACAGAACACAATGTGTGGTAATAGATTGCATGTTCTCAATGGATACCAGTCATATCTAGTGTGCCACAGGGTACTGTCATAGGGCCATTGGGTTTTCTGATTTTCATAAATGATCTTCCATGGAGAGTGGCGAGCAATGTTCGCCTCTTCGCTGATGATTGTGTCTTGTACACCACTGGGAAATCAGAGGAGGACCTTCTTAGACTACAGAACGATCTGGACCGTTTTGAAGACTGGCAAAATCAATGGAAGATGAAATCCAATTCAGGGAAGTGCAAAATCATGCAGATTACTTCCAAGAGATATCCACCCAAGCCAAATTTCAGCTTTTGTGGTGAGTCATTTAAGGGAGTTAACACCACCCCTACCTAGGTGTTGAGTTAGACAGTAATATGAAATGGACAAACCAGATCACTGCCAGAGTAAACAGAACCTTGGGTTTCATAATCAAGAAGCTCGATTAAGACACACTAGAGGATCGCAGAAAGAAGCGAAGCTCACCATGATGTACAATATTGTGGGTATTGACAAAGACAAATACCTCACGAAGAGGACAGAGAGCAGAACTACAACTTCGGGTCAAACAAAATTTCACAGACCAAATGCTACAAAGAATTGCGAAGTTTTCTTTCTTCCCTCGTAGTGTGGGTTGGTGTGTATTCCCGTAGGATTTTCATGCTAATATTGATTTTGTTGCTGTTTGGGTTTCAATAAGACCTAAACTGTCAGAAAATGATGGGGTGCAAATTTTCCTACTGATGCCCCCTTCTTCAAGGGGGGAAATGTTAGTACAGTGAAAAATTTAAAATCGAGTCAAATTGTGTTTTAATGTACACTAACGCGTTCGTCTCGTCATAAGGATTAGAAAAAGTATTTCTTTCCGTTTTGAATGCACAAACAAACTTACTCTTAATAGAAGCTGAACAAGGTTTTCACGCATGCGTAAATCGACTCTAGTCACCGACGGCACTTCGCGCCTGTGTAGTACATTACTATTTATGCAAATAACCAGAAGGCTTGCTAGTATTTATAGCACTCCATCCAGCCACGGCTGACTGACATAAGTTTAAATGAACCGCGTTGCAGTATACACGCAACCTAATGCAGTAAATCTTTGTGTACATTTAATATTGTACATCCATGTCATGCATACCATGCTTGACCGCGCCGCAAATGACCCTACTGAGTCAAAAACAGCTCTGCGCATATAATTATGACATCAATCAATACTCCCATTGCATTTCCCAATTCAAACTTGGTCCCACTACCGAAAAATAGCCATGCATATTTGCAATGGCAACGTAATAAACGTAAATATCACCCTGCATAGATAACACAGTGTGTTCAGGCATGGAGCTAGAAATTTTATAGCTCCATGGTTCAGGATAGACCAAAGTGTCACCGACACAAATAGTACATCTCACTAGTCAAATTATATCGCACATAATCTACGATTATTTAGGAGTATTTCTTGAACCCTTAAATTTCTAGGATTGACTCATAGAACAACGTTACTAACACAAAGAAAAAACAACACCACCACTCACAAACGGAAAGTCTGATTTGAATTCTGTTTTCAGCTTCCAATAGCTTTAGATACAATAGTGATGAAATTAAATATTTCTCACGCTTGAAAACTTGTTTGTTGTTGACAATGATTTAGGTCGTATATTTGATACAAATTCTAAGAACTACATCAAACGTGCATGGAAACACAGATCAGAGTTGCTCAGTTACATATAGTCCTATCAAATGTGTTGCCAGAATCTAATTTTTGTTATTTTAAAATTGTGTATGTCTTTCTCCAACTGCAAATCACACATTCAGCAATGCTAGACAACATTAACTATTGATTTCACTTGTGTTTAGTATTTGTACGCAATTCTCTTCATTGGTTAGTGCTCGTTTCAGCTTGGAACTGCTGAATAAAGTGATTTATAGTAGGTTATTGTATTTTTTTAAATGTAATTTTTTTGTACATGTATACTGTTGCTTTGCCTTGTAATTTGCATTGGACGCACTATCAGTCTGATGATAGTGTAGGAGCTAGGACCCAGGTCAAACATCATCGTTTACCCCTCACTACAGAAAAGGTTTGACACCTTTGGTAGTTAGTATGGACCCTCTATATCAACGCTAGGTAGGTAGTACTCTCAAATTGTGGTGTCACTTTTTCAATAGGGGCCAATTTAAGTTTACACAGGGGTCAAACTTTTAAAATGCTCCAATCATGTTGAAATGTATGCCATATTGTCCGGCTAGTCATAAGGATTCCAAAAATGTATAGTTTGTACCATCTATGACCAATGGTTTTGGAGTTATAGGGTAAAAATGGCTAAAATGGTAAAAAAAAGGTCAATTTCTATTTGTACAGGGGTCAAAATCAGAAGTTGCTCCAATTTTGTTGAAAATGGTAGAAGTTGTTCATCTAGCTTAATGAGTCAAAATAAGGAATAGTTTGTACCATCTGCAATGCATAGTTACCATGTTATGGGACAAAATAGGTCATAGGTCAACATACCCAATTGGTGTTGACCTTCTTTGACCCTTATCTCCGTAAGTAAGCATTTAACATAATACAAACTATACCTTTTAGGAGTCCTCTTACCTCAGGCAATAACTTGCAAGTATTTAAACATAATCAGATTAACTTTTAATGTTGACCCTGTACAAATTGAGATTGGCCTTTTTTACCATTTTAGCCATTTACCTTATAACTCCAAAACCAATGGTCGTAGGTGGTACAAACTATACATTTTTGGAAACCTTATGATTAGATGGACAATATGGAATACATTTCAACATGATTGGGGCATTTTAAAAGTTTGACCCCTGTGTAAACTTAAATTGGCCCCTATTGAAAAAGTGATACCACAATTTGAGAGTACTACCTACCTAGCATTGATATAGAGGGTCCATTGATATAGAGGGTCCAAACTAACAAAGGTGTCAAACCTTTTCTGTAGTGGGAGGTAAACGAATTCCTTAATAAGGCCCTTATGATATTCTGCTCCTCCTCTATGAGTGCCACTGTTATTAAAGTGAGATCCTAATAAACTATAACTCACAAAACATTGACTAATCCTTTATGCTTCAGTGGTATGAGTTGAATGTTACTGACTTTTGAGTGCCCGTGTTTTGGATACGAAGGAACACAAAAGACTTTGCCCTCTCTATATAAAAATGATGTCAACATGAAAGGACGGATTATCTTAGTTCGTTCATGAACTGCCTCCTCTCCCAACTAATCGACGCTGTCCAAAGCTTTTCCTCGTGGTGACACGATGGGTTGAATCTACTTTAAGAAAGGGTTGCAGTTCAACAATTACAATCACTGATTTTGTAGATTTATGCCCAACCTTACATGCAATGGGCCTTGAGCAAATGTATCCCTCACATACAGAAACATAAATAAGAGCTAGTCCAGGCAGTGGTGAAATCTAATATAGAGTTGTTTATTATTATTATTATTATTGCAACAATACATACATGCTTATCGCAAAAACGTACAACTATTATAGTAGATTCAACCCAGTGTCACCAGAGGAAAAGTGTCTGGCACCAGTTTATCTGCAAAATATGTATGCATTAGTTTTGATTTTCGATAGTGGTCGATTCCTGTCGGGACAATAATACTCGAAATATTGACAGGAATACGTTTTAAGCAACAGGTGTCTAAAACCTTGTTCATGCATGCTTGTGAAAAGACAGCAATGCAAACGCATAGCTGAACAGAGAAACACACAACACTCATTTCTGAAGTAGTATAGATATCGGTATATTTCCCCCAAAGGGCCATAAGAAGGTCTTGAATAAGATTACAAAGACCCAGATTTCTTTAGTGTTTTCTGGGAGGAAACAAAACGTCTTGTCTTGCTCAAACGTCACTGAATGCTCATTGCCTCTAGTAATTGTAATAATAATAACAATCGTGATATAGAGCCTAATGCAGAGCCTCTAGGCGCTTCACGTACATAGAAAAAAAAAACAATTATACCATTATTAAAACGACAGATGTGAAAACGATATACATCAATTATAATCAATTTCAGAAGAACTTAAGAGAATAATTTAAGTAGAAATTCAAATTTATATACTGTGACCAAGAGATAGAAGAGAAAGATAACCCAGTTGCTTTCCATACTAAGAACATATCGTCATGTAAGTGCAACAAAGTCGTAACTGACATTTTTGGTGAAATTTAGTTATTTATATAATATGAAAAAGTAGATAATTACACGTAATTTGATATACATTTCAGGGTGACAGTCTCAATTTATTGCAGAGTTATTAAGATACATATGCCTATTTAGGTGCAGATACGACTTTGTTGCACTCAAATTTAATATCTGTTGACTGCAACAAAGTCGTAACTGGTAGATACGACTTTGTTGCACGACACGGGAAAACTAGTATGTAGATACGACATTTTATTTCTTGTAAAGCGATGTTTTTTAAAAAGGTGTATAAGTAAAAAATCTCCCAATTTTTTTTGTGAAAAGAGCAATTTCATTTTTTACCGAAATTATCTAATTTATGCTAATTTTGGCACAAAAACCTTAAAAACATATCAAAAATGTAATTACGACCTTTTTCCACCCAATATTACGCTCAGTACTTAATTTACAAAAGTTAATGAATACGCATAATTTCACATATATTTCAAGTATAAGGCTAAAATTATTGCAGAGTTATTAGGCTAATTAAGCCTAATAAGTTGTAGATACGACTTTGTTGCACTCAAAATTTAATTTCTGTTGAGTGCAACAAAGTCGTAATCGGTAGATACGACTTTGTTCCGCGACACGGGAAATCATGTGTGTAGTTACGCCACTTTGATTAACTAATTACTTCTTAATTAGTCGACTTAATTGGAAAATAAATATTTATAAGATGTAAAAAAAATACATTTTTATCGTGTGTAAGAATTATTTTCATTTGAAAAATCACAAAAGATTGAAACACAAAAATGCTTCTGTAAAATCGTGAAAATGTAGATACGACTTTGTTGCACTCACATGGCGATATGGGGATACACTTGAATCGTCAGCTGTGAGGATTTGTGGTGTATTTACCCCACAGTGACATCAATTAAGTCTTGATCTTTTCTGGATTCAGATGCCTCTACCCTATACCTAATCTGATGAAAACAACTATCCTAGGCAACCGGATTGGAGGAAGGTAGAGAACAAAAAGAGAAAGAAAAGAAAAAAAATCACAATGTTATAATTAGTGATTGAACTGCATCAAGAAACAGGATACGTATCAGCCCCCGTATCAGGAGCCAAAATGCTGTGTAAATTGGAATGTCTTCAGACGTAACTTGAAAATAGTTATTGACTGAGCTAAGCGGATACTGTTGAGGAGTTTATTCTAAAATGTGCTGCTGCGTAAGCAAAATATCTATCACCATAGAACTTTGTTGATGAGTTGACTGCTTTACTCAGCTGGGAGCAAGAAGATGATCTCAAGCTTCTCGGTGGTGAATACAGCTGGATGAGCTCAGAGATATAGGCAGGTGACATACCGTGGATGGCCTTACAGGTGAGGAGCAGAATCTTAAAAGTTGCCCCCTGATTAATTGGAAGCCAATGCAGTTGGTAGAGAGCTAGTGTGATTATGTTCTGGTCGACGGATTTTAAGGAGAAGTCGGGCATCTGCATTTTGAACTCACTGAACCTTGCATCAATTCTCGTTATGGGAGATCATATAGTAGGGAGTTGCAGGAATCCAGCCTAGATGTAACAAAGGCGGGGACCAATCTGATGGTAGACTTTTCATCAAGGTACTGTCGAAACTACCCAATTTTCCTTATTGAGAGCCAAGCAGCTTTGCATAAGCTGTTAACACGATTAATCATTCTTAGTGATGAGTCTAAAATGGCACGAAGGTTTCGTGCTTCAGCTGACGGATGAATAACAGAATTGCCAATGACCATGGTTGGCTGAGACTTGCTAGTAGATCTGTTAAAAGGAGAGCGAAAGTACAACATCTCTGTCTTCTTGTCATTTAATATCAACTTGTTGGATTTACACCAAGATTTGATGTGTGCATTATGCATGATTCAATCTTTTTATGGCTGTTTCACGATCCCGAGGGTGGAAAGTCAGGCAGAGCTGGGTGTCTTCAGCATAAACAGCAGATTGAACACCATGGGCAGTGATGATATCCTGTAGTGGGGAACTGAACAAGATGAAGTCAATGGGTCCAGTAACAGAGCCCTGTGGGACTCCACAATCTACTGCTTCAGGATCTGACGAAGCAACTCTAACTGATATAGATTGAGTTCGGCCATCTAGGTATGAAGAGAACCAATTTAATGCTTTTCTCGTTATCCCATACCGTTCAGATAGACGGGTTATAGGAGCTGCTTGTGGGCTATGGTGTCGAAGTCCAGTAACACTAGCACGCCCCATTTTTGTTTGTCAAGAGCAGTCAAGAGGTCATTCTGCACCCGTAACAGTGCAGTCGTCGTACTGCGATAAGCTGACTGCATCGAAACATGGAGATCATTATCGAGAGAGCAGTCTGCAACTGATTCACTGCTACCCTTTTCATCACCTTTCCAAGAAATGGAAGATTGGATATAGGCGATAATTTGAGAGGACTTTTGGTGTCCAAGCCAGATTTCTTCAGCAGTGTGATGACAGATGCATGCTTGAGAGCTTGAGGAAATCTCCCGAAGTTGGCATCTTGTTCTGAAGAGCTTCATGTAGACCAAGAGACCGGCTGGGAAAGGGTCTAAGGAGCAGGACTTAATCGATGCTGATTTGATCTCCTCTTCAGACACTGTAAAAAGTAGCTGAAGGTGCCTTTTTGTCAGCAAATCTTTTGGCATTATGGGTAGGTATTGTTGTTCCACTCTGGGAGATGTTAACCAGAGCATCCCCGTGCACTCTGTTTGACCGGTCTGTGACCTTTGTGGTTTCAATATCAATGAGTATGACGTCTAATTGATTTCATTGAATAGACACATTTGTTGATGAAAATTACGTCAAACTTAAAGTTAGGCCTACCATAAACACTGTATGTCTCTAGCCTTTTATTAATGTCCCTATCTGTTGGGGTATGTTTTTATTTTATGTGGCAAATTATCTCTAATTCTTCCAACGCCTATTTGCGACAAATTGAAGAAATTTCCATATTTTGTGAAAATACGGACAATATATCCTTTTTATAATTCATCAGTTTAAAAATAAAAAAGAAAAGCGCAACACTACTTTTCAGATAAATAATATTTTTTATAGATGTTATCGTCTTCAACAGCGTCATTAAAAATGTAATTAATGGTTACAATTTGGACCACTTATATTCAGAGACTCTGTGCTGACACGCACAACACACGCTCTTGCGCGACAAGCACACCCACTCAATGCACACATTACTTTTCATTATTTATAACTTGACGGTAATTTTCACTCATTAGTACCGGGCAACTATAAACCTCATAATGAATCGATATATGAACATAAAGTGTGAAGAACGGCTGTGCCTGCGTTTACAAATAACCCAGATCAATTTGTACTTCCCTCAGACGACACCCGTCCGGCTTGGCATAAATCTTGGTCCGTGATAACATTGGAAGATTGCGTTATTTTGTTCGGCAAACGTGAGTAATATAATAATAATAAATACACATATGGCGCTCTCTAGAGAACACAGCGCCTTACAAAACGACTTAAAAGAAAGCCAAATTAATATACAACGTGACTTAAATACACTGATGGAAGGTGACTGTAGGCATGAAGCTTGATCCGAGCCTAGAACCAATTACGTTGAATTTTCTGTCTCCAATCTACGCCTGGTACGAGGAATAACAAGCCGCGTAACATCGAAGAAGACGTAGCCTTCGTCTTGTAACATCAAAATTACCACGGACACATTATACAAATTAGATCATCAGTACGGTATGGGGAACATGTCCATGAAGAGACCGATACACATAAAGAAGAATTTTTGTCTCTGGTAACGTATACTTTACAGGCAACCAGTGAAGAGGATCAAAGTTGTTACAACTCTGGTCACGACCGCATGCGAACACCACACGCGCAGCTTTATTTTGCAAGCGCTGGAGCATTTTTGAGATCTATTTCATTGACGCCATATAGTAATGAGTTTGCAGAGTCAATTCGGGACCAAGACCAAAGATCGTACAGCATGGTTGCAAGCATTTAAAGTAATAAACTACGAATCGCCATAATTACGAAGATGGTAATTTAAACTGCTTACAGATTAGCTCCAATCTGATTGGACATACTCCATGGTAGAATCAATATACCCAAGTTCTGTTTTTACACACACACACCCACGTCACAACTGACCCACCCACTCCTACACCACACACACACGTGCAGGAACAGAGGTGTCACGCACAGAGGGCAGATTTTTCAAAACACATGGCGTGGGCAAAGACAATAAATTCTGACATCCAGGTATTTTTTATGAGATATCAGCGTGAAGTTTTTGAAGAGCTGCTCACAATCACCTGGAATCTTTGGATGAAACTCAGAAATGCCAATGACTATCATCAGCATACGAGTAAAAGTTACATCATGATTCCTAATAATGTCAACCAACTGGATGAGTATACTATGACACATTGCAGGCCTACAATGGACCCTGAGGAACAGAGTAATTGAAATATTACTGCTTGGACATTTCATGGTAAACCATCACTCGGGTACTTATCGGCATGAGATACGCTAAACGATGTGTCTGTGATACAAAAACTGGTTCACGCCTTAATTAAAATATTATGGTCAATGTATCGAAGGCAGCACTCCGCAAGTCAAGCAATAGCGATCAAGTACAGTCGTATTAGCCATCCACGCTTTAAGGAAGGTAATGTTGAACCGGGGGAAGGGCTCTCTCATTAGAATGGTGAGCTTTGTATGGCAGATTGCAATGGCTCACCACAATCATGATAGCCAACAATGCTGCATTACATGACGTGATGCGGTCTTCTCAATCAATCTGGCAATGGAATTTGATACTGGTGTGGGGCCTGTAGCTCTTAAAGTACAAAATGCAAAGCAGTCATACATGCAAGAATTATTTCAAACGTGATTTCGGTGTTTCAAAAAACCTTTATCTCCCTTGTTTATCTCTAATATCAAATAAATATCTGCAGGGGCTTAGCGTTCTGTGCTCGGGTTCTGGGCGTTTGTCTTCGTGCTGTTCTTCTGTCCTGTCCTTCCGCACATCTGTCTGATCATTTTGTGTATAAGACAGTCATAATAAAGCCAAAGAAAAGAACTTCTCACATGTGCCAAATTGGTTATATCTTATTATGTTGTTTTGTTTGTTTGTTTCAGTATAGCGAGTTAGAATATTCTTATTCAGTGGAGATTGTGTGCAATAGGCAATCTCACTGGTTGTTGCCTGTCTAATCAGACGCTATTAATGTTTATGCGAATGAGTATGGAAGCTCTGTATCCCTCGCTTATCCGCAAGATAAGTTTCTGTTTCGAATAATGAGCACAATCTCGAGATAACGCTCGTTGACTGGAGATGGCAAAGCTGAACCCGTATCTCGAGATAAGGCTATCTCGAGATAACGGCTATCCTTATCTGGAGATTGGAAACCTCGGTACCGAGAAAGCCTTTGTTACCCTAGATACGAACCGTATTTGGAGGTTATTTCCATATAAGACACGTTCTCGTGTGGGTTCGCTTTGCTAACTCCATATAAAGAGTGTTAAATCCAATGACCAGTGTTTTTGTAAGATATGATGGCTCTTAAAGAGCCGTTATTGTTCAGTTCAAGTTCAATTTATTCAGCAAATTACAAGAAAAATACAACATGAACCATATATCATAAACATTTGCTAGGACGACCGATCGACAACCCCGGGGGCTGTATTTACGTTATCTCGAATAAGCTTTGATAAACACCCGTTATTTTGGTGTTCCCCATATTTCTCAAATTGGTCATATGATACGAATTAAACATTAAGAGGCTTAGTCAATGCACGAACACCTGTTTAAAATAATCCTCCAAAAACCACACAATTTTCTCAAATTGTTAACAAATTAGACTATATATACGTTCCAGCATTTTTGGTTTTAAAATCATCATCATCTCTTCATCTTCTTCCTTCTTCTTCCTTCATCTTCTTCATATTCTTCATCTGCTACATATTTTTCATCTTCTTGCATCTTCGTCCTCTTCCTTTTTTCATATTCTTCATCTTCTTCTTTTTCTTCTTGTCCGAGAACGCCTTTTGTGGCATCAATCCCATCCCGAAAACCTCTAACTTGAATTGCTGTCCGCTTATCCCCGGTGCACTCCCCTCGAAGATTACAACCTTCCATCCTCTACAAAATGCTGTTACGACAGCACAGCATACTCAAGCATTTATGTAATTTGATTTTTTTTGTTCAGGTTACATTGTATCTAAATACCATGAAAAGCCTCGTGTTTCTCGTAGTACTTGTAGCGGTGGTCATTAACTCGCTTCGGTTGTGGTACGAACGGTAAATGCCAAAAGGATGGAAACGCAAAGGCCGATAAATGTTACAAATATTTTTAATTGATTTTTTTTTTCAGGTACTGGTATCTTAAACCCATGAAAAGCCCGTGTTTCTCGTAGTAATTGTAGCGGTGGTCATTAAACTTCGCTTCCGGGTTGGTGGTAGCGAACGGTAAATGCAAAAAAGATGGGAACGCAAAGGCATAAATGTTACAAATAACTTTAAGTCTCAGCGTAGCTTTGACGATGCAGAAGGTTTTTGCGAGACTGAAGGTGGTCACCTTGCATGTCCTAAGAGCAAGAAAGAGAATGAATACGTGCATGACATGAACCAAAAAAAAACAAGGTAAAAATTAGAAATAATAATTTTTAAATACGTATGTTATGCGGATTCGCTTTTTTTTTAAATTTAATAATTTGAAATAACAATGCCAGTTTCAGTTTTTTTCCTGTTTTTAAATTTGCAGTTTGTTTTCTTTGTTTGTACTTTCTTTGTCACTGCATGGTTATGCAGTACTCGGAAGTGTAAATTCCTTGTCTATGTTAGTTCAGTCCTAGCTAAAATTGGCTCTTCATTGACAGTGATATGGGATTGCTATTTTTGGCATGGGACCACAGAGAAATGTGCTTGCATAAGGACATTGCTTACGCATATCGACGAACTAATCGTTGGGTCATTTGGAGCAATTCGTGACCGTGGAGAGCCGAGCATCAATTTCTCAGTGGATTTGTCTTCTATGAAGGATCATAAACAAATTTAGCAGGGGTGCCCCTCTTTAATTGTGGCGGAATACCAGAGGGGGACAAATTCATAATCCAGAGGGGTCAAAAATTAAAAATTCTTGACTGCTTCAAAGGGTAACCCAAGTGTTTGTCTTGTTGGCAAGGATTAAAACTAGGTATAGTTTGTACTACTGTACAACCTCTGGTTATGGAGATATAATACAAAAATCGTCATGTCAAAGCCAATCAAGAAAAGTAACATCTTTTGAATATTGCTCCGATTTCTTCAAAATGGCTCAAATTGTTCATATCTTTCTCAAGACTGCAATAAAACACAAACTTTGCACCGTCTAACATATTTTACAATTCGGCGATCAATAAGTCAATGGGTTGACCTTGTTTGTCATTTATCTCGTATAAACACAACTACAAATGAGAGTGTCAACTACTTTTGTTGTGCAATCCCTGTGGAAAGGTTATCAATTTGAGACCATTTTTTAAAGAATCGGTGCAATATTACAGATTTAACCTTTAAACCAACCCCTCCTGGATTCGCCCACACTTTCTCGAGGTGCCCCCCCTCTAAATTTGTTGCAGTTAATCTTCATAGAAGATACATCCACTGAAAATATGCTCTGCTTCTCCACGTCACGGAATTGCTCCAATGCTCCAATAACTTGGATTTCTTCAAATGAATCAATAGTAGATTATTAATACCTTTCAATACTGTGGGTATGTCAACTGTGGGGTAGGTCGCACCCCCCCCCCCCCATTCCACAAAAGTGGCAAAAGGTCCACTTTTTGCTGATGTTTTTTTGGTACAAGGTCCAAAATTTAGAGAAATTTTGACGCGAAAGTCCACTTTTTGGTGTGATAAAAATGTTCAAAAATTTTTTACCAAAAAAGGTCCATTTTTTTTAAAAGTCGGCTTTTTTCCGAAGTCCCTCACCCCCCCACCAAAAATCCTAATCCTCTTACGGCGCTGACTCAAACTTCAAAATGAATAAACTGTGTCATCATTCACAACACTGATTCCCCAACTAAAACCGCTGTTGAGATTCATTAAACGCCGGTATCAGAGGACAAGCATTGCATAGTCCTTTTTATCTGGACGTGCAGAGCCATGTTACTGTCCATGCAGTTTAAAATATTTTAAGCGTTAATCGCCACATCGATTTAGATTGAGCTAATTTTTTTCAATGTGAAACCCAAATACGCATCCTCGTTCAACGACTAAATAACCCCTTGAGCTTCATTGTGCGTTTAAAATTAACTTTTGACCTATATTTTCATAATTTATTTGAAAAGGAAACGAAGATGGACAAAAGTTGTATCACAGCATAGTTGTTTGATATACGGACACTAACCTATTTGTGCAGACTATGACCCATACTTGCGTGTAACCCCGTTTTCCTAATAAGTTACCGATTTTTAGAAGAAATCGAAAGTGTTGGTTGTCATCGACCTATAATGAAATACTATTGCCGATCTGATGAATTCATAGATTATTTCCTTTAGTGTTTTATAATAATCTCAGCAAGCAATGCACTGTAACCATATTGGGGGGCATGGCTTGCATATGGTTCGCTGGATACCTTTTATTTTCGTTTTCTACAAACGACTCGTGAATTAGATAGAAATGAGGTTCAGCACTAAGTTACGGGTCTTAGTCCGGCAAAAGATTTAGGTCACATCTGTTGAAAAGTTTCATTTTGAATGTGTGCGAAACATACTAACCATAGATTCGGTAGCTTCTTCAGACTGACTGGCAACTCATCACGGATGTCTGCTTAACTCTTGAAGCATCCAACGTTGAGGGCGTGATGAGCTGATCATAAATATCAGGCGGTGGCGGCCAAGCCTTTTCATTATAGCAATTCACAAAAATCCCAAAAAGAATGATCAGCAATGCGGGAAGTGCAAACCACAACCAATTTGGGTGCTTTTATGTGGGTCGGTCTGGGGTGTTCCCATGACCTACATACGCCCTCGTACTCGTTCGTTATAAATTTTAAAAATCAGAATAACCCCTTCCAGTGAGTTGATTCTTCAAATCCAACGGTTTTTGGAATAAGAAATTTCCTTGACACCCATAAAAAATTCAGAATTTTTTCGTCAAGATTTCGCTTTACGTGTTAACCATGGCGACGTCCTGAAATTGGGATTCTTGGCCGCCCTCCCTCCACTATAAATATGGTGAAGTTGTAAGCCCCTTGTCTTTGTTTTGAGTTTGCTTTTCCTTTTTGCGGATCCAAGTATCCTCTTTGAGCCATCGGTTGGTCTTATCATATTCTCTCTGGATGCATCCCAGTCAATGGAGTGGTTTGTTTGAGCGACTGATTCTGTAATAGTCCGATTTGGTGAGTCTCGGTGCACAGAAGGAATGTAACGATTTGAGCGTGTGTTAGGGTTTTTTTTCAAATTTTGTGACGTCTGTTTCATGTTCCAACAACGGGTACCACACATCTACCGGTTTCGCCGATGTAAGCTTTTGGGCAATCCGCACAAGGTATCTCATATTCGCCTCGGCTGTTGGGATGTCATTCCGTATGTCACGGGCCTTCTCAACGACTATCCAGAATGTTAAAATACCATGGCTTTTCTACCGCGATGAAACCGCACCGCTCTATACGCAGTCTTTTAGTCCATCCCAAAGGACAAATTTTGGCCCATAAAAAAGTTTACTCAATTTTGGGAATTATTACAGGAAAATCTGATTTAGTAGTGTCACAGATGATAAACAACATTTCTATTTTATCGGGACGCTCCGATATGGGGTGGTCTCTGTGCGAGTGCGTTGTCAGAGGCAGAATCTGGCGTTTCTTGCCCCACAAGCTGGTTTTGATAGTCAAAGGACACATTGAAGACACCAAAATGACAAGTGATTCGTGAATTAAGGCGGTTACATTTGTACTGCACAATAATTGCACAATGAATTGCATGTGAACCATAGGACGGAATAACTGTGCCATGTACATATCACACCATGAGCCCTGGATGAAATACTGCGTGATGATGTAGCTGTGGATGGAATAATACTAATATAACTCTAACATGATAGTACAAGGATGGTTGGAATGTCATTAGGTTATACTTGAGATCTATGCAATTTCTCCAAATTGCTAGGCCATTGGAAGAATAGAGAGATATTTTACACATAAAAATAACATATTCCAAAATAGAAAGGGGATATTAATAAGAGACTAAATACATCCGTGTAAATTTCCCAGGAAAAACATAACGTTTTCTGACGTTTGCAAACGTGATACAGAGTGGTCAAACCAGTCAAAAACGTGGCGACACACGTTTGACAACGTTTGAAGTTCAACAACCGTCCAAGTAATAATTAAGTGCTTAAAAAAGTCTTTTTAAACGTTTTGAAAACGTGTTGTTACCTGGATGGATGTGGTATTTGGAAACTTTTTGTAGACGTTCTGACGACTTAATATGCCAGACACGTTCGACACAACGGTCCATAACGTTTATATAAAATCATGCAATAAGAAAGGGTTTTGCAGCGGTAGACGTTAAGTTATGACATTCTAGATGGATTATAGTTATTTCCCAGAGTTTAATTATTTTGAATTGTCTACAGGCAGCGAAGAATTTACCACGCATTTTCTCATGTAACGGAATAAATAATATTCTAAACACAACGGGGAGCATGCGCACTGGCTTATTCTGCCGCTGCCCTTATTTCGGTTCGCGGGCTTTTCCTCATTTGCGTCGAGTCATCCGCGTATACGCATTGGCCAACACACTCCACCCATCACAGGCGCTTTTGGTCATGTTGGTGAAGATCGCGCATCTTAAGACTTGCGTGTGTAGTGGGCGCGGAGGAGAGTATTTATTATTGTATTTTATTAGTATCTATTCTTTTTGTTTATTTTATTTGGCCCTATTTTGGAATTATTTATCAACGGCGTTTAATTCTGTAAGCACAGATGGTGTCTAAATTTCAGTGGTTAATGGAAAATGGTCACTTAATAGGTCCACTCACTTTGAAAAAAAGAAACAAATCTTCTGATACACTTCGAGCCGATAGAAATATAAATTACCTAAATTGTGAGTCGTCTGCTGGGTAGTGGTACGTACTTGGTATTCCACGCTAAGGGTTCAGTTCAATTACCATTACAGGTAACTGAGTAATTGTGTATGTAAACCAACTTGTGTAATATGCTGATGTGTATAGTCCCGATTACCTTTTTTTCTCTAATTAGTAGCGTGTAATAGACAATTAATTCAAAATGTTTTGCACGTTCCCATAACGTTTTAGAAACGTTTTAAATCGTTCTTCGTATTAAGCACGTTTTGATGACGTTCTCAATCGTTTTAAGAACGTCTTATAAAACGTTTTGAAAACGTGTAAAAGTGTCTACAACATAAGTGTTTTAAAGTGTTAAATACGTCAAAGGTGACAATGGTTAAACGTTTTAACGTTGTCACAACGCCATTTGCTAGCTGGGTGTGGGCTAATTTTAAGTTTGCCGTAACTTTAATCAACATGCGTATATAACATGAATTAAAATCATAGAATCGTCACTAAGTGAGATTTAAAACCCACAAAGGTCACAAAACCGGTCAAAACAGTGTGCATGCCGTATGCAAAAACTCCGGCATTGGTTTTCTTGGTTAAATCAATCCTGAGTGCTAATAATTAGCACTGCAACATGTTAATATGCCGTTATTGCGATGCGGAACGTGATGTGGTAATCGAGGCAATTATTCCATATTTAGCTTTACACTCTACGCACTCACGTGCTTTCAGTATTTTGACCCAACCTTGGCCCCGTGTCATGACCTAAGAGACGTATCAATTACATATGGTATTGGACCCCTGTGTGACCTTTAACCTAGTAATAAGTGTGTTCTTGTTTTACACGTTGAAAAGTATTATCCATATCATAACACTTCTATTAGAGTGAGGGGCAAATTTGCCCCTGTAATTTGGGTTGGGGTCCTCACAGAAAAAAATTCACTGTAGAACCAAACAGAAAAAATCCCACTGTGGACCCACATGGAAAAATTCCCTGTAGACCCACGTGGGACACCCCCCCCCCAATGATGAAAGATAGGATTGGATCGAGATTTTGCGGCGATGGTTCGGACCCCTCCTGTGTAGGACACACGGGAAAACCCCTGTAGATTCAACGCTGATCATACAGGCATACCCCAACCCATAGAAAAAATCCCCCCTGTAGACCTCCAAATCTTTTTCGATAACATTGTTTCAAGATGTAAACAAGGTTTATATCAAAAGATGGAAAATTTTCCATTTAGAACTCCATTCGCAACTCGCGAAGATGTAGTGAGTATTGCGAGAGCAAAGGATACCGCGGATAATTCTTTTTTATCTGGAAAAAGGTGAGGCTACTTGATTCTCGTGTAAAGTCCTCCTTCTGCTAGATCCTACGTATGACAACCCAGAACGCATATACATAGAGTTAGCAATTACCCTGACGGCAGGCGTAGCCAGCTTTTTTCGGGGGGGGGGGGGCCGAAAGGGGGGACACATCTATTTTCAGGGGGCAGGAAAGCATATATGAACAGTTTGTTAGCCATAAGTATATGGCCTATGTAATCACACGTTTTCAGGGGGAGGCAAGAGGGCGGGCAAGATTTTTTTTTTTAGTTTTTTTTTTTCCCACGGGGGGGCAGCTCCCCCCCGGCTACGCCAATGCCTGACGGATAAAAACTTGCGGCGAACCCGCAAGGGAGAGTTATGTCAGGCTGGAAGGAATCCAAAAGGGAACGCGTTCAAATCATTCGGCGTGAAGTTCTCCGATACGAAATACACTTGTGCCTCCCACTGCATGAAACCAATATGAAGCTCAATGACATCGTCCAATACTTCTTTGAAAGTGGATATGTGGCATGGATCGAAAATTAGACCAGTTAACATCCTACGTCACTTATTTTGTTTGCCTGCAAATCCATTCTTGCGAATCGTTTATGGCCCGTAGTATTAAACTCTAACAGATACAATTCCCGGGGGGCCACTCTACCTAAACGTGTTGTCATCCGCGAGCAGAACAAAGCGGGAAAAGTTAGGTTTTCACACGCGGCGCGGCACGCAGGACCGACGAAAAGGTCACAAAAGCAAGCAAAAGACCCATAAAGGGTATCGTTTTGCATCGCAAGTCAGCGTTAGGGTAGCCAATGGCGCTATCCGGCTCCTTCCTTGCCGAAAAAATAAAATGCGACAATGCAAGGACACGTACGTAGAAAAAAGTCTCTAAGTCGATCGTAACCATATTTGCAAAATTTCCCGCGCTACGCGCAGTTTATCATGGGTGTATGGTAGGCCAAAGGGCCACAACGTGCAGCTAGCTACACGCAGGCTAATTTTGTACGTGCAGCTATTTAACCAATCGACTTCCGTTTTGACACTCACGTGATAGAATTACAAGCGCACGTAGAGTCCGGAGGGGGAACAACTGTGACCATAAAAATAAAAATACATTATTTATAATTACTAGTACAAAGCTGCACGCGATAGGAGAGTATATACCTTAATTATTGTTCCACTATGTGGGATATATATATTCTCCATGGTTTAGCTACGGACTTTAATTATCTCTGCAAAAATTAAACAATCTGGACGGCTAAACTCTCAATCGATCAATTTATATAGGTGGACGGCCTTCTCGGTTTCATGATACGCTTATATACCGTCAGTAACAATATGAAGCTATTATGACTCCTTAGTCGTACCTCAGTCACAATTTGAATCCGTAGTCAATAAACAGCTACCGTTGCAACGACCATAAAACTAACCCCGTCAGTAGCAAGCAAGCTATGATGCCGCAGCGTCACTACAACGGGGTCGGGAGCTGTGCGGCCTTGGTTCTCTGGTAATAGTGATCGCTACTGAGGTGTATCCGTGTGAGAAGTGGAGCTTCGGCGGCCCTGCTCGCCATATTGCAGGCTTAGTTTGTTAAAAAGCAATACTGGCATTGGTGCGCGTAAAGTCTAGTATATGAATAGTGTAACTTAGATCAGTAACTTCAAAACGATACTGTAATTAATGTGTATGTGTATATTAAGTAATCCCGTGTTATTTTGCACTAAGCTAGGGGGTTGAAATTATGACATTCACGCTGTGGGGCTTGATAAACACCCTCGTGCTGAAAACTTTCATTCCGGGTTCATAGCTTTAACACGCATAAATATGTGCATATATGGCCTCCAACTATAGGCATAGAGCTTCGTATTGTAATTACTAGTATAATTTAGTGTATGTTAGTGCACGAGGGTTTCCTTCCAGACTCTCGTGCAGCTTTCAACTCTATAAACGTGATCAGAAAAAACATTCCGATTGGATAAAGTATAGATGCTCCGGTGGTAACGAAAAAAAGAGCTGCGGCAGGAGCTAGCGGCACGTGTGGCCCTTTGGCTACCCATACTTGGTGTGCTTGATGTCAGTGCAGGGCCGGGCCATACGGTGAGAAATGACGACTCCTGTTTTGATTACATGATCGTCGCATAACTATGGCTCTACCTTTTAATAAAACGACATGCATGTTCGCCAACTCCATTGAATTTAAAGGGGGTCGTTAGTGAGAAAGTGGTATTCTCAACACAAAGCATTATAACAGTGAATCACTTACAAAATTTCAAATTGTTCTATCAACGGTGACATATTAAAAATGGCTTGAAAAAGTGAATATTCAGGGTTTCGACTGTTTTCTTACGGGAAGGGGGCATCCTCCGCCAGTACCCTTCCGGCCAATCGTCAATTTCTTTTCACCGGGTCGCCTCCTCCTCTGAAAGGGGCTGGAGCATGGATCCGTCCCTGAGGATAGCTTTTATCTTTATGAGAGACAGAAATCGAAGACTTAAAGAGAAGTTGAGTCACGTTAGCATGCCCTAATCAGTGTGCCCACTAATAATGTTTAGGGTTAACTAGTTAGTACTCTGTAATAATGGTAGCCTTTTGGGTTTATCCTGATATAGGGTAGTTGATAGAAGGATAAGTATCGTGTTTAGGGTCAGACTGAAAAGTTTCCTGCTCGAGGATGAACATGGGAATGTATGTAAGTGGTCCCCCCGGGATAAAATTGCCCAGTGTGTACAGTAAGGCCTAACTATTTCAAGATACCAGGCCTAAAATCGGTGGGGGGTCTACAAACATTGCGTTAAATGCGTTATAGGGAATCGCTAGGTCCACCACGTACGAGTCGTTTGGGTTTCGACTCACCCCGACAGATGATGGATTCCGCAAACTGTGACCGTAGAACGTAGAAATCGCTTTTCAGATTTTTCCCTTGATGGATTCCAAGGAACGGGTTAGGGCAAAGCGAGTGAAATCACAATCCCGATAACTATGTTTATCTAGATAACATAGTTTTTCTCCTTGATAAAATCGTTTAGGCGAAAGAAAACCTGTTATCAAGAGAAATAAAATAGTTTTTCATTTTGAAAAAAAATGGTTTATCAATTGAGAAGCATAGTTTCAAAAAAACTATGTTTTTCCTCTCGATAAACTAGTTATCTCGATAAACTTAGTTATCTAGATAAACTTAGTTTTCTCTTGATAAACTAAGTTTATCAAATAGATAAGCGAGTTTTTTGAAAAAACTATGGTTTTCTCTTGATAAACTTAGTTTATCTAGAAAACGTAGTTGCTCAAGAGAAAAAACGTGTTTATCTAGAAAAACATAGTTTATCAAGAGAAACAACTATGTTATCTAGAAAAAAAAACAATAGGTTATCAAAGAGAAAAACTTATGTTTATAGAAAAACATAGTTATCAAGAATAGAAAAACTTGTTTATCAGAAAAAACTGTATTAGATAAACATAGTTTATAGAGGGAAAAAAACTGTGGTTATCTAGAAAAAAACATAGTTTTCAAGAGAAAAACATGTTTATCTAGAAAAACATAAGTTTATCAAGATTAGAAAAAAACTATGTTTATCTAGATAAACATAGGTTTGCTCCCTTGATAAATATGTAGAATAAAACACAAATCCCCGCTCACCTAGGAGTGTCTATGGAAACGCACAGGACCAATGATCTCGACGCGAAGATGCAAAATGACTCCGGTCCTGGAGCCATGCGAAGTTTGGGGGTAAAAATGGAAGGAATTCGCGGCCTTGGGCAAAAGACATCAAAGGCAGGGGCAATTGCAGATACGAGCCACATCGGGGTAAACCGAAACATTAACCACGACAGATTTGAATTCATCACAACAAACACGCGTGGCCCGTAAACAAGAAACGATCTTGAGTTGTACACACTATGCCGGAAAAACAAACTCGACAGGGAATACCTCGACCGACGTCAGAAGAAATTTCCGACAAACCCGGGCCGACAAACGGCCCAGACCAAACGTAAAAGAAAAGAAAAAAAGAAGTTGTACTTGTGATTCGATGATGACATCTGAACATCACCAGGTGGGCAATTGTGACGGCGAGAACCCGGAGATATCATCAGAAAATTGGTCCCAAGAATACAACAATGAAACCGGAAGTCTGACCGATCGAAATGGCGTGGTTGAAGGTTCTCAATATGTCATAGACTATAGAATAGGAGATCAGAAATCTGATATGACTGCTGGTTATGAAATACAAGAAACATGAAAACGACCCTATGCCAGTATGGCTGTGGTCAACAGTGTCTATAGCATGATAGTATTATAGACTGTTATTTACAATAAATACGCGAAATGCCTTTAATTTATTGGAAATTGTTGAAGTCCCAAAATTACCGGCAAGTGGTAACGCTTGAGAAAAACCACCATTTCGTTTTAAATGTCGGATCTGACATTTAGATCTATGCATAGTATACAAATATTAATACATGATAGTGTAAAAAGAATCAAATATTGAAAAGTTAAGAGTTTGATGGTAAAAAATATACACTGTTGCAACATAGAGTTGGAATAAATATTTTTACCACAACTTTTTTGTTTTTTTTTTTTTTTTTGTTATCGATATCTAGAGTGTATTCGCCTACTATTGATTTATCAGTCCTTTCGAAAAAAATACCACCAGGAACTTAGTCAAAATGTAACTCTTACGAACTGTGTCCGAGCATGAAAGGAAAAGGGGTATTTGACCAGCAGAGTTAAGGATTTGTTACATTTTTTTACATACAATCAGTTTTACAGATAACACAGTTTTTATTACTATCACCTTTTTTTCCGTTTTACTACCCATTAGTCTTCTCCTCTCCCACTCATCCCACGTCTACTTTTTCTTTCCTGCTGTCCGGTTCCTCTTATAGGGTGATTTCATGCATCGAAATGGTAATAGTTACATTTAAATGTCCAATTCAGTCACTAATCGAGTATGGCCACCCCTGGTATGAATCAGTGCTCAAGGCATACGGCATACTGTCCACAAGGTGTGATGATTTCAATGGGCAGAGCGTCTACTCGTCGGTCAGAGCTCTGAGCTAACTCTTAGAGTTGGAGGAAGATTGTCCCTGTCATGATGGCTCGGGCTAAGGCATCCCAGGCATGATCGATAGGATTCATATCAAGGGAGCAAGTAGGCATGCGAACGCTCCACCCCATCTGCCTCAAGAAAGTGTCTCCTAAGATTGTCGTCTTGCAGCCGAAAATTGTTTGCATAAAAAATTCTTGCTTGTGGAAGGGCAGTGCTTTTCAAGATGTCCCGGGTACACCCGGCGTTCATGTTTTAATCTGGCACCACCAGTGACCTTTTTCCTCCATAATGATACCGGCCAATACCATAACTGAGCCGCCACCACTTTGAGCCGATTACTGATACAGTCATCTCGGAGGTTTCATCGACATTATCGGTAGGGGAGGCCTCTCTCCATAAAGACAACAGTGTCGCCAGTGTCCGAGCTGTAATCTTTTGTACTCCCTAGTCCAGCAAAGTCGAGCAAATTGTGTGAACGGGTAGGCGTGGCCCTTTGATATGCGTCTTGCTACGGACCAGTTGAAGTAATTCCCCCAAATGACGAGACGACTCGTGGCATTTCCGGGCTCTACGGCACAGATAGCAGTCGGCGATTCATCTCGTCTGGTAGTCAATCGTGTGTCGTCCTGAAGATTTCGTGGCCTCAAAAGCGACATACCTCTCGATGATATCTGAGAATTTTACAAACCGTACTCTGCGATATTCCGGGGAAATCAGCGACTTTGGTTTGTTTTGTACCTTCCCGTCAGAGTTCAAGCACTCTTCGGCGCTCAATATGAATCAGCCAGGTAGATCATCTTTGTTAAAGTCGCTATGCTAGTATAAGGAAGATCGGGCCAGATTCGACTACTATACTGAGAAATGAGACAACAACTCGTTTAGTGCCACGCGTGTACTAGCAGGGTTAGATTGTTGTACTCAATGGTCTTTGGCCTGCCAGATCGTGAAATCTCCGCGCATCAACGCGTTTTCAAAACACAGCGCAACGTTGATTGTCGCGTCCCCGATCTGCGCATAACTACCCCAGTGCTCGAGGAGTTACACGGGCTTCCAATTCGCCAACGATTAGCATATAAAATCTTTGCTTGTCGCCTACAAGGGCATGTCACCTGTGTTTATTTCAGACCTGATTGACCAGTACAAACCACCGCAAGCGCTCAGATCTTGCCAATGCCTTACCGCTTAAATCAGCCTATTCCTTCAACTAAGTTCTATGGAGAAGCGATCTTTTTTCATACGGCAGCGGCCAATAAGCTATGGAATGATCCCCGGTTTCCTATTCGTCGTAGCCATCTCTCAACACCTTCAAGACAAAGCTCAAAACGCACTTGTTTCAAATCGGCCAGTTTTGGAATACTATTATCGTTCCCTCTTTTTTCTGCTTTTTACCCTAGCCCTTTCATTCAACATCTAGGGAGGCAAGAAGTAATTTCCTTGCTAAGTGATGTGCTGGACCTCTCCTTTCCAGGGTTATGATAGTTATGTGCTCTTAAGCTTATCATTTCGTGTGGTTTTTTTTTATATATGGTACAATGAAAAAAAAATCCAGCCAATCTTATGAGGGAGCGAGATCGCTGAGGATCTTTTCGCCTGAGAGTGGTAAGTGTGCTAGCAGCCTCTCCTCTCCTGGGTTTCCATTGTTTTTAGCCTGTTGGATAGATGTATTTCGTCTTGATATGCCGTTTTAAAGTTTGCTGTATCTATATTTCATGTTTTTTCTTTAGTTTAAGTTGGCATCACTTACAAGGTTTTTTGTAATACGTTTTTTTTTTTTGTATCCATGTCGCCTCTCCTTCCTCCAGGGTTCTTTGGCTCTGTTGTCTTTTGGCTCGTGTCCCTTTCTGTTTGCCCCGGCTGATTTTGCGAGCGACAAGGACTAATAAGTTATTGTTTTTATTTTTATGCTTTTAAATTGCTATCCTCTTTTACGGCGCTTAGAGACGCTTGTGTTGGGCGCGTTATAAATCCGTTATTATTATTTATTATGATTATTATCATGATTCCGGTCAAATTCAGAATATCTATATATAGAATTATACTATTGCACGAATATAGGCGTTAATTTTCTTTATATTATGAATATTAACCTGGTTTTCTTTTCATACCATGTGATACTAAGAAATTATCATGATTACAACGATTTGAACTCATTCTCCTTCCTCTTCCTCCTTCCCAAGTATCCTTGTTTCTCTTCATATCATGGATTGGTATCCACGACCGCGGTAATTCCGAAGGAAAATTCAGATGCACCACGATATAAGATATCACTTACACAGCTGGAATGCAGAGAACCAACGACTGGGAGCAAGGAGAAGATTGTACTGTCTCTACTTCGCTGACTTTGGAAAAAGGAAGCAATGGAAATGTTGGCTTTAAACACCAAGCAATCCTTCATATGCGAGTTTCATTCACCCTTAGACACTCCCACAGTCAGGACCATAAATCATATGGACTCTTGTTTGTTAATTATGCTGAGTTCGGACCGCCATAAAGTTGAAAAATCACTCCGATGTATTATTTTTCTGTTTCTTCACGTTAGGATTCAATCGCTTCCTTCAAGTGTTGGATATCATGCATTCCCACGCATGTGTACGCAACGAAAGCAAATCGTTTCATTTTATAAGCCCAAGGATATACTTCCATTCGCAGCGAGCGATTTCTACTCGTGAGCATGCGTAACATTGATCTTGGGCCAAAATCCGGTGTTGCGCACCTCTCAAATCGCTCGCTGCGACTGGGAGTATACCATGGGGTTTAACGTAAACGACCGTTACTGCGCATGTGATTGTGATCTGTCATGATTGTTAAAGTACCTATAATTACATTTAACTCATTGGCCTATTATTCTGAAAGGGAGACTAACTTAGACCCTGATTTAAAGCCAAGGTTAGTCCTACAATGAGTGGACCTTTTTTCCTTCCTTCCAACATACTCTACAAATGTGCTGTAACGGGTGAGAAAATTTCTCATGGATGGGCTGTTCCGGTCCATCCGAGGAATTTTCTCACCCGTGTACATTTAACTTTCACAAGTTTTACAAATAAAGGTCTCACTCATGTAGACAAAACCTTGGTTTACACCCAGGTCTATAGTTATGACTCCCTTTCAGAATACCGGCCTAATAGTCTTTAGATGAAGGTCTCCGACTATCGCGAACTAATGTTCGTCAGGAGGTGTGTTTACTTGCTAGTTTTCTGGCCATATCGAACCGCAGGCGAGACATATACATGTCAGAAATTAGCGAGCGAAAACATAACTCCAACGTCCATTATCTCCATTATATTCCACGAATGGTCTGTTTTTGGTCGTTTATCTTACATAAACGTCCAGCCAAGAATTAAGCTCGATTTTAACCAATTACTCGATACCATTTTGGATATATAATCGTTTTCAATTTTAACACATTAAAAGAAACATAGCCTATTATTTTTCTTGAACCACCAATGCCCTTCCTATTTTCGCATGTGTACGAGTCTATCACCAAAGATAATCCAACGGTAATCTACCAAGGAGTGTTTCGGGTAAACTCTTTGTCATTCAGCTGGATGTATTGTTTACTCAATTATTGCACACTAAACCTATAGAGGGAATCCCGTGTTTTAGATTAACTGCCGTCTTTTGGGGGCAAAAATACACTCGCTCAGACAAACGGATGTGGGTCCAGGGCAACTAGGTGACTATATACTTCCCAGATTACGTTCCCCCCAGTAGCCGCTAATCCGAAGCACGGATACCCTCTATTCTAATCGTGAAGAGTTGACGTCAGAATACACCATACTTTATATCATTACATGAGTGAACACATGAAAAGCACAAAAATTGTTTTTATTGTGGTCGCTTCTCGGCCTGTAAGCTGAGATTATTGCATTTTTGTACATCTTTTGGGTCAAGTTGGGCATGTTGGGTGGAATATGCGGAAGCTTCGGTCCCTGGGTTGCACTAGCTCTGGGGTTGAATAATGACCCCACTCCAGTGCTCTGACATCGGCATACCATGAGACCTTCTGGTCATATTTCTTTTATCAAAAGCTTCTTAACCGATCACAATGTTCTCTGCCTTGTGACAGAGTTGGAGCGTCCTTGTAATGGCGGGCCCAACTATGGTAATTGGGTTAATAGATATGTCTATTTTGAGGTACGGGAATTTCGGGATGATTATGGTCAATGTGGTCGCAGTTGCTATATAAAATGTCGGTTTGTGGGTGTCATGGGACAGTCCGGTTGTGAATGTCCTCAAAAAAATAAACAAAAAATATAACGCTCGTGGAGTTTGAACGTGTGTTCTTTTTAATGTATATCTTCCTTATTGTAATAAGCTTGCAAACAACATAACGAGTTAAATCCAGAACGACAAGAAAGTCTTTATGGAAAGAGTCCGATTTTTTAGATGCAGAAGGAGGAAAGCGAAGTTCTCGGAGGAAAACCTGCGAGGACGGGTTTGGATCACGTACGACACTAGCCTCGCAGAGAATCGAACCCGAGACCGCATTGGTGAACGGCGAGTGGATGAGCCACTTCACCAGCCTGCCCTCCCAATTCTAAATATTAACACAGTATAAAATAGTGGAATTAACCTTTTTACTCTAATGACCCATTGAATGCCGTTCTATACGGCACAATGTGACACCATATCTTAAATATATTGACTACAAGCCTGTTACGAACACATAGAAACAACAGTTACAGCTGTGGCATTCAGCTGAAAGACTTGGTTTGTCTCGCCATATCTATTCTTAATTACGGAGAGGTGTTGTAATCATGTCAGGTGTCCATATCCGATTATTATAATTTAAATAATCCCGCCATAAAAATGGTTGTGACAAGCGTTTCACACCAATTCCTAGGAGTGTGTTATTTTGTTCATACATGACCACACATTATTTTTTGGCGGAGGTGTCATCTTGCTAGTCTTGCTAGGTAGATGACATTTCCGTTAAAATATATGGCCAAGGTATAAACAAAAGACGAATGGATCATGATAATGATGATAGGAAGAGGGCTAGACGTTTATATGTTTATAACTTCTTAAATGTGCAAGGTAATTATAACCAAAACTCAGAGATTGTTATCAAGATAAAGTGATTCGAATCATTTTTTTAAAAAGACTATTGGTGAAAACAGTGTCAAACACGTGCTTACCAAAAAGGTATGGGACAAATTTTGACTACCTGTACGATACGATTTAAAAAATTACAGCCACAACACTATACTGTCAATAGTAATCAAATACAACACAATTTCAAGACATTCCGAACATCTTGCCAATCGGCAATTATCGCAGTTTGTTACTAAATCCGACAAAAACATGCCAGATATCACCCATCACAAAACAAAGGACGGTTATCATAATAGAGTGACGGTCCCTATGGAGGAGAACCTATCTAATGCACATGCTAGAAAGAAGTGCAAATAACAAGATTAGTTCTGACTGTGAAAACCGGATGGTCTACATACTACTTTCCAATAGAAGTAGGAAGCAGAAGTTTTTGCAATACAGCAGTCAACAACTGCCTGGCATCCTTGGGCATTCCTACAGGAAAGAAGGAAGGCTATACTCATACACAGCCAAATCTGCACTCAGAGCGCGCTATGTCATCTGACTGAGCGCGCAGCTCAAAGGCATTTCAGACAGATGGAGCTACAAGCACCTCCAGCAATATGCTCGATGGAAAGTCAAAGTCTGGCGAGTAACGGAGTCCAATTACACTAATGCGAATATTAATCACAACTGGGTTCATCAGCTTTTAAATGATTCTGCAGCAAGCCCGCATTGTTATCCCCATGCACCTGCAGAAGCTGTCATTCATAAAGGTAAAGTTTATCTCTTTTGGTACATGGTTCATCAAGGCGCCCAGAATCATATGGGGCGTTTTGGTGCTCACTTTTGGACAACGTGTTTAAGCTTGCTGTCGTGAACTTTTGCTCAGAGATGATAGGTCTACCTGGCCAGGTTACCAGGCTTGTGAATCTTGGTGAGGGTGTAGAACCGACAAGCTTACTAGGCTTATCTGGGGAAAATGAAATTTGATGATCTTAATTCAGAAATGTCACATATCTCTAAGGTGTCCGGTATCTGTGTGAGAGATACCGTGTGAATCAGATCAATCAAGATTGCATATTTTTATCACGTCTTAGAGATGGCGCATATAGCTTTGTCCAAATTCTATAATCATACACTGCTGAACTCTTATCTCTGGTTTAAACCGATGTCTCTCGTCGTGACATAAGAGAAGCGAGAGCTTGAAGGGAAGTTATCATGTGTCTTGTGGGAGACCATAGAGACCCTTAATCCTGTATCCTCATTTTATTTGGTAAACAGGCCAAAAAAATCAAGATAACGCCATATGCTGCCTTTTTAAGATCACGCAAATATTAATTATCAAAGTTTAATTAATGCGATGAATGTTTTTGAACTTACAAATTTATATCTGTAAAATTTTTGTTTTTCTGAAAACTCAAGATGACGGACAATATATTATGAATAGCCTATGTGGCACTTTGATGGCAGCCATATTGGCTGCAATCTTTGGAAGCATGCAACAAACCCAAATGATGCTAGATATGACTTTGTACTGAGTATAGAGTCCGAAATTATGTCTTTATCAAATACTTGATAAGTTATTGCCAATATGTTTTCGGACCAAAATGGAATTCAGGCGACCAATTGTTTGGGTGGTAATAGACTAGTGAAACATTTCATCCTACCCGTCCAGTAGATTCAATCATGCTTGAAAACCTGTATATAGAGCACAATTATGGCAAGTTTTAATTAATATTGAGGTATAGGTTGGCGGCGGCCATATTGATATCAATGCATGGAATTTTGCATGCCCTCCAAAAATATAATTTGCGTTTTTTTGACTCAAATCAATTCGACAAAACAGTCTTGTGTATATGTGCATGTGCTGTAAGGTAGGTGTGCAGCTCTGTGTATTATTTGTGGATGTGGGTATATGTAAGCAATGCATATATTGCATATATGTGTGTAGTTACGTATTCATATGACCAAACAAGTAAATTAGTAATTAGGTGGTGTAATGTCCCCACCACAAATTTGCAGGATTCCTTGGCATTCGCGTAAATAATATGATTAGGACTTTTGGACCTAAATATCCAATTAGCTCATCACCAAATTATGCGATAAAAGGAATTTCAAATTAAGTGAGACTTCTTGCTATTTTAATGAGGTGTGTTAATGTTCGGATTTAATCCTTGGCCATGTGGAGACTAGGCTTTTGAGACTAGGCCTTTGTTTCCATTACAAAACCTATTGTGCACAGAATCGGCTTACTGTAAACTGATATATCCAGTTCTTACATGGTCTGTTTAATGATAAAAGAAGACAATACCATGGTTGGCCGGATGTCCAAGGAACCATAATCCGCATTTGCGCTAATTCCTTGTATGGTTGGATAACCAATAAGGAAAAACTTAGTTGCGTTATTGTGCGTAATTAATATCAGAAATGCATTATCTCCCCCAGATGCTGTATAAGGAATAATATTTTGCATTGTCAAAGTAATTAAGTTGTGCTCAAATAACCCGTTTAATTCATAATTTGATGTTTTTTTTATCTAAGACTTTCATTATTAACCCTGGTTTAATCTTTTAAGTAGAACTTTTTCAAACATACATGCATAGCTCTATTACTGTCCATTGAGATGAATACCATAAACTTTTTACCTGTGCCCACTAAAATAAATCCTCTATACTCTCATGGTGAATGGACAGACCTAATATTATTAATGAGGTCTCCACTAAATTTGAAATCGACTATAGTACAATCGTAGATAGAGCTGACCATGACCTACAGTCTAGCTGACCATGACCTCACTGGCCCTCGGCCAGTGGTACATTATGTTAGTTAGAATGGAGCGGAACTTGCCAATTAACAGTGCTACCATTACTTGCATCTAAATATGCAATTAGCAATTATCAGATCATAGTATGAAAGCTCAAATGTGATTATACAGTTTGCAGAGTTGAACTATGACTTACAACTTACAACCCCGGTGATTATGGTTTCAATCTTTTGAATTTAAGTACTCAAACCGCTTGGACAAAACATTTTCCCACACCACCCACACACCAAACCAACCACACTCATCCAAACATACTCTCTCCTCCCTCTCTGCGTGTCCGTCGTTGCAATCATTGCGTGATCTTCTAATTCTGAGATTACAAATCAATCTAATTAGATTGCTATCAGGGACACATCCCAGTTTAGATTAAATTTAAATGGAATACATTGAAATATAAAGGTATTAGAGTACAAATTTTAATCTAAATTCAGATTTGTCCTCCAATTTTAATATTCGGGAAATCTTTAGTAGTCTAGTAGTCTTTGTTGTGTTCTTTGTTTCAGAGTGGTGTAGTGGGGGGGAAATTTTGTTTTTACTCATGACAGTAATATCCAAACTCATGGTTAGAAAGGAATAGGAAACACGAATAGGTGAGGGGTAATATGCCCGTAGTCAGTACCCAAGGGAAATTGTGTGCCCTATTTCCCCGATAGAAACCATGTAGTATTTGTTTTTATTACACCTCACTGTGACTCTGGTGACGAGGTTGTAGGGAAACACATTTCAATCTATTTGGGAAATTGCTCGCGTAATAGGAATCAACCACCGAATATTCAATGAGGTGTAATAATTGTTTTTGTGTCACAAGTGGGGGAAGATTTTTTTAATCCCACCAACCTTCATATGTTCTAGTGATGCGTCCCTAATTTTCCTATAAGATGGCATTTCCAAATTTGAAAACTGAGAAACTTAAACATCATTTTGGTCAAGCTTCGTGATCGTGGCGGAGTCGGGAATTCCATGGATACCCCGTTGATGTTGTGGCAACAACTAACACTTTTAGCCACTGTTTTTCGGCGTTAACAGTGCAGTGAATCTTCGTCAAAATGGTATACAATGACTGACTCATATTATATTTTGGCTTCAATGAGCAGAATTTTAGTGAGTTGTGCACTAGAATCGAACTGCATACACAATTTGAAACCTTAGAAATAAATTGCAAGAGGGGTAATGGCGTAACCAGACCTTATTGGCAAATTGTGAAGGGGTGAATGAGAGCATTTTTCTGAGGAAGCGAAATTTGGTCCATCTCTATGACATTGTAACAAGCAGTCAGTTCAATTGGGAGTGGGGTGGGCGAAGGAAAGGGTTCTGAGTAGCCCCCCCCCCCCCCGCCCTGGTCACGCCACTGAAGAGGGGTAAAAAAAGAGAAAAACGGAGGCCATCTTCTCTTTCAAAGCGACCTGAACCAGGAATATATTGCTGTATAGGGTACAAAGAGTCTTCAGCATTAATTAACGGGGTCACCCATTTATACACCGGATTATAGAGAGGAGTGATTGTGGTAAAGCGTCGTACTCAAGGGTGCAATGGCCATAGATGGTACAAAACTAGCATTTGGGAATCTTTAGCTGACGGACAATATGGCATACTTTTACAACATGATTGAGGCACTTTAACTGGGTGACCCTGTGTAACTAGATGACCCTATTGAAAAGTGACACCACAATTTGAGAGTATAACTACCAACATTGATAATCTAGGAGTCCGTTCTACAGGGTGTCTCAGAAGAAGAGAAAGAATTACACCTAACGATAGGCGACCATAAACTTCAAAAGTAAGTATCACATTTGAGAAATTTAAAAAGAATCGTAAACCAAATTACTTTTAACATTTAATGTAACATCACTCATTCGGTTAAGTAGTTTTGCAAGAAATAAGCGATTCCGTACACATGTTAATGGACACTTCATTCCAAGTTTGCTCACAATAATGCAGATTTGATGTTAAATACCGCGATTACTCATGATTATATGTTTAAGCTGTCTTCTTTCATTCCCCAAACCGGCCTCTGTTAAAAAAGTGGTAAGTTCAATGCTAATTTGTTTGTTTTATTATAGTAAATAAACATTACCGTTGACATAATTATATCAAAATAAATCCCAACAAGGAACAAAACAAAAACTGGTAAATAACAAGGAATGATATCTTATTAGAAAACCCAACACCTAAATTGTAGGAATGTGAAATATTTAGTTGAACTAGGGGGTTGCACTGCATAGATGAAATTGAGAAGTTTAATCAATCTTTACAGGTGGAATAAACTGAACAATACGATTATTCACACTAGTTGTTGTTCAAAATTAGACATCTTATTCAAATAAGATTGTGGATTCTACATTTAAAAAAGCAGGGATTTGAGTGCAAATTCAAAATTCCCAAGTTTTAATCTTATCGTGTTATATGAAGTACTGCCAGAGAAAAGGATGGTTTGGTCAACATTTGTCGCCCACACAAAGGGAATTGGGGTTTTCAGAATGCTGAAAACTGGTCATAAAATTACTTGGTCAGGCGCGGAATTTAATAAAATCAACAGAAATCATCCTTGCAAGAAAAACAATGTTAAGAAGTACCGAAAACGGGTACAAGTCAAAATTTGAACCAGAGGCGTTGTGGAAGGCGGAGAACCGCCCCAACTTTACAGAACATTGCCGCCATCAGACGGAGTCATTCGTCTAACTCCAAGACAAAGTTGCAGAAGTAACAATATGCCACACATCCTCAGATCAAGCTTTAATAATGGATTATCCACTTACACCTGAAATTTGAAAAGGAATATGATTATTTCTCACCTGTTCTGTTTGAATCACTATGAAAAAACTTGGAAGGAGGGTCCATTGACTGTGTTACATAATCGATTATTTCTCAAAAACTACTGAAGCGAATCACGTGCTGTTTACGTTAAAATATTGAAAAAATAATTGTGGTTTAAGATTCTTTTTAAATTATCAAATGTGATACTCACTTTGAAGTTATGATCCCCAATAGTCGGGTGTAAATTCTTTTTGAGCAACCTTACCTAAAAAAGGGTTTTAAACCTTTTCTTGCTAGGGGGTCTCATTAGTCCATCTCCCGCTACTACTAAAGCGCCCGACCCACACCCAACGATGTGAGTTTGAACCCGCATTTGAGGCTACGTTTACACCCAAGCAGTGACCTTGACCCATCGGGATTCGAACCTTGAATTTTTTAAATAAAATTTGCGCCACATGAAAGCACCCTACGGCTATAGGAAGCTTCCCGTACCATGGTGCTAAACCTTTTCTGAGTAGAGGCAGGAACGAACTCCTTAAATAAGGCCCAAGGATATCTACTCCTGCTCGGATAGCCACTGTTTTATGTGGCCCAAGCGGGAGGAGTCCAAGGAGAAATAATTATTTTAAAGGAACGGGTCACCATTTTAGGAGAGGAAACGAAGTTTATTTTTTCTGGAACTTAATCGTTTAGTGTGGGTGTTGAGACGTCGATTTATGTCTATTGTGGGAGACGGTATGAAAAATTTCCTCAAATACTTCATTTTTACTATTTTGGTGTTTTTGTTCCTGCCATTAATAGTGTACAACTATATCTTGATTATAGCTAAAAATGATTTCCGTTATATTTTTAAAATAGTATTATGTGACATTTTAATTTAACAAAGATTGCACACTGAAAAAATTATGGAAAACGCTAATTACCATATAATTGTATGGGCGCATTTGACTAAAAAATTATTTTATCATCTTAATTATAACTTGTTTTTTTCATTCACAAAACGAACACAAAAATAACAATCAAGGATCACTCGACATCATAATGCGAATAAGGAATCCAGGGTGGCAGTTTATGCTAAGGGCTTTCCGCTCGTGTTCGCATAACTTTATAAAACAATTAGGCCAAAAGTCAAAATTTAGCATTAAATTGCATAATTTCGTAAATCTTACGAATTACGATCGTAACACTTGCCCTAAAACGGTTGTTTAAGCTTGTAATCATCATACTATAATTAGGTAAACTTTACACAAGTCATATTTTTGAGTTTCTTATCTTTTGATTTCATAATGTATCGTATGTATAGGATACTAAATCTTTAGCTGTATCGCGCATTTGGTAAAAAAAATTTATACAGTCAAAATCTTGGAACGTAAAAAGTATTCGCATGCGCATATTGTATTGCTTATATTACACTCAAGTTGGACTCAACTTTCTTAATTTCAAACCAACGAATGGCCAATCCGACCAGGATGTATCATAAGGCATGATATTGCGCAAATACGAACGAAAACAAACGAAACAGATTTTTAAGGTGGGGAAGAGGGGTAATTTTAGGGGATAAAATTTAAACAATGTGAAGATGACAAATGTAATTGCAACTAATGGTCATGTTGACTCAAAATCTTAGTGAAGTATTTCAGAATTCAAATTGTACAAGAAAAAGATGTTTCGCAAATATCACCTTCATATGTAGGACCTGTATATTTCTAACAACAGTATGGACTGCTATTCACACAAGTACTCAGTAACTACATCAACTGTACTCTCATGCAAACAATCATTCAATGAATGGTATTGGACGAAAGAAGAAGCATTGCACAAGTCGAACATCAAATTTTCAGTAGAAATATACCAAACCAAAATCTGTTCGCAAAATTCACCCTCCTTTATCTGTTTATAGGACCTGATATTTGCGAAAAGATTTCATAAGCAATAAATAACTACATCCACTGTCATTCCTCAGTGCAAACAGCATTAAATGAAAGGTATTTGACGAAAGAGAAGCATTGCACAAGTACAACCATAACTATGTCAGTGGAAATCCTACCACCCTCGCCACGGGAGAACGGCCAAGAAATGGCAATTTTAGACATCGTCACGGAAGGACGGCCAAGAAATCCCAATTTTAGACATCGCCATTGGTTTAACACGTTAAAGCTAAATCTTGACGAAAAATTCTGATTTTTTAAATACGTTTTCAAGGAATATTTTCTTATTCCAAAACCGTTGGAGGTGAAGAATCAACTTCACTGTAAGTGTCGTTTCTTATTTTGTTGGTATGAATAACGGACGAGGGTGAGTTCCTATATGTGAGTCGTGGGAATACACATGACCGACCCACATCAAAGCACCCAAATCGGTTTGTGATTTGCACTCCGTATTGCTGATTGCTGTAATTTTCTTTTGATATCAGCGACCTCTGAAAAGTGATTAGGGAGGGAGGTTTTTATTTTTTTTACTAAGGCTTTTGATGTTTTGACTTTGGTTCTTTTTTGTCTGTACCTTTCTTTTGGACGACTATTTGCATGAGAGTACAGCTGATGTAACTACTGAGTACTTATAAATCTGCTTCGCAAAATATCAAGGAGGTAATATTTTGGGAAACATTTTGTTGATAGATTTCCACTGAAAGATTTGTTTTGATTTATAACGCTTCTTTCTTTCCAAAAACCTTTCATTTGGATGAATGTTTGCATGAGGGTACACCTGATGTAGTTACTGTGAACTTATGAACTCCGTTTCGCAAAATAGCAGGTCCTATATAAGAGGTGATATTTTGCGAAACAGATTTTCTTTGTACAATTTGAATTTATATAAACTGTAAGATTCTTCTGAAATACTTTCACTTTCACTAAGTTTTTGAGTCAACATGACATTAGTTGCAATTACATTTGCATCTTCCCAGTGTTTAAAATTGTTTCCTAAAATTACCCCTCTTCCCACCTTAAAAATCTGTTTCATTTGTTTCGTTTCGTTTCGCAAAATATCATAAGCCCATCATAAGGCATACAAAAAATATGTTTGTTTAGCGTAACTGAGAAAAAATATCAGGGTCGGTCGGTCGGTCAGATTTTTTATTTTTTATTTTTTTTTTTTTAGATCTTCTCAATGTTTTACTCTAAAATTAATACAAGATCCTACTATTTAAAGCTTTTTTCAATGACATAGCAAAGATCTTTTATTTTACTTGTTTTAGTTGCTTTGTTGTCTTGTTTTATTATTTTTCCGTCTTTGTGTTGGTAAAAAAAATCTTTTTTTTTTTAATTGTGGATTAAAATAATGGGTCGGTCGGCAGAATATTTTTTTTATTTTCTGCTAATTGCATAAAAACTTTTGAGTCGGCAGGTTTTTTTTAGGGTCGGTCGGGTTACGCCAAACAAACAATTTTTTATGCCTAAGGCTAAACCCGTTTAGTATTTAAATATTTAAAAGAATGTTTAAAGGTGCATTTCGTGATTCCAGCACCTTCTGTTTTATTCATTGTTCACTAGATGTCCTTGAGAAAAGCTCGTTCACAACTTTTGAGCTGATCCCGACCTTGCGGTTTTGTGTTATGAGCAAATACTCGTTTCCCGCGGTCCCATAGGCCACCGTGCTATAATTTCTGTCCGTTTACGGAAAGAAAATACAAAATTGCGAATTACTTACATACATGACCGAATTTGCAAGCAAGATTTGGCACACATGGATTAATAATGTTAATAGAATTTAATTCGGATAATATGAAAATCTCAACTTTGTTAGGTAAGTAGGGGGGACGAGGCTGTGGAGCAACGAAATGCCACTTTAAGCATGTATACGTAAAGTGTCGACTCCTTAACCCGGTTTACAGTGATAGTTGCTGGTAGTAAATTCACGCGCGTTACTGTATATACAACCGGTCCTAACCGTCCTGACGAATACTCGCTTACAACAACTTGTAAATGACTCCCAAACTCAAAACATCCGGTTACATTAATCCGAAGTTCGTTGCACTGGAAAGCACTCCCAACTTTACTCCAGATGAAAACTTGAAACCGAACGAGTTGGGTAGTACTCGCAGCTCCGTGTGTGGAAGGGAATTACTTTCGGATGTGACATCTTAGTCAATGCATTTGGATCAGTATTTTGTGCTTAAAATAGGAGGTAGGGCAGAACTAACTGGAGGTGAAAAGCTTTTCCTGGGTGTGTCGTCATTTCACCTCTAGTTCTGTGATTTGGGAATTCGAGAAGTAGGACTGTGTCGTCATGGCAAACTAGTGTTCTTAGTAGTGGTTTCAACGTCGTTGTTACTGTCAACAGTTTAACGCAATAAATTGTGGTAAGTAACACTGTTAAAAAAGTTCCTATTTTACCAGATTTACCTTTTAAATTACGGTAAAGCCCACTTAGTCAATAATCTTCACGATTATTACCTATACCAAAACATAAACATTACAAATGGAAGCAGAAAAATGTAAATAACCGTGGCCTAGAAAATAATTACTACACATTTTGAAAAAAAGGTAGTATTTATACGTTGGCCGTTGTTATAATTTTCCGAATATTAGGTGCTTTGTAGCATATTGTTTAATGAAGAATATGAACTATGAAAATCGTTTTACCAATAAAGTGTAAAATAACGTTAAGTAGTAGTAGTTTCTTATATATAATATTTAATTTTAGCACCTGCTATCAGGAAAGTCCATAGGCGTAAATCCCGGGGGGATGGGGGGATAGATCCCCCACCCAAATTATTTGATGAGGGGGGATGGGCAATACGATGATACCACCCCAACGTTGATGGCCCATCATGTTTTTGATCAATATACCTCAGATTTACCATAATAGCGAAAACGGTAAATTTTCGCGCGCTTCGCGCGCATTTTGTATAATTACAATTACATTTAACAAATTTCCCTTCAAAATGGCAAAATTTTTTGCGCGCTTCCCGCGCAACAGTGCTAGTAATGGATCTTTTCACCAAACCCCGTTTCTCATAAATTTTCCATCAACCCCATCCCCCAATGTCAAAAAGAAATTACGCCACTGGTAAAGTAGGTCGTGTAGTGGATAAGGTTTAGGACTTGTAATCTTACGGCCAGGTTCGAATCTATGTAAGGTACATGTATTTATTTATCATATACAGTTTCGGAAGTACTTGGTTGACATTAGAATGTGTACATTACCGTAATAAACTGTTCAAATCTTTTTTTTTTTTCATTTTTTCCCTTTGTCTATTGCCCTTTGTTCTCTCAAAATTTGTTGCCTTAATTAACTTTTTTACAACCATGTGGTAACGTAAATACAACAACGTTTGTAATGATCCATAGCTACAACGTGACCATTTGGTCAGAGGATTGTAATAACGTTTAATTTGTTAATATTGTTTTACACAAGTCAAAAACCAACAATAACGTTTAACTGAGATTTTACGCCGTTAGGGTGGTTACGTATCCCCCCTGCAATGGTTTTCGTATTTTTATACGGCCTCCCAGTATTTACGGTCTGCACGTAGTGAGTCCCAGCTGCCATCAAATCCCTGTTTGTTTTACAGGTGATTTTTACCAGTGTAGGGTTTTCAAAAATAAGTCTTTTAAAAATCATTTCAGTTTTAACACTTTCTTCTTTCAATTTTTATCTTCTTTCCTTCTTCTTCTTATTTAGTTTTTTTATGCTGTATAGTTTCCGACGAATACTTTTAAACCCAAGTCTCAGTGTTTTATTTCTATGGCACCGACAAATTTCTAAAAAAGCTTCCGAAGCTTCCGCACGTCTTGAGTCCCTAATTGTTGTCATCGGCCCTGAGGAAATACCATGTTATTGCCATTATATGATAACAAAAATTAAATATACGCCCCGGATTTTCACGGATACCATCAGACTTTGCCGTTGTCCATCCTCCAATTTCATCTTTTCGTGTACATGCGGATGAGTTAATTAGTAAAAAAGTGTAATTTATTTAAAGCAGTTATGTTCATGTGCACTCGTTCATGTGATCTAATTACACCGTGGTCGAGAGCAGCATAAACAGGGTCCCCCCCAACTTCCAGAATCATCAACATCGGGGTAATGGGGTGGGTGGGGGGGTAGACTACTTCAAAGGATGCCTCTCGACCAATGAACCAGAACGGTTCTTGTCCATGGTTAGTGCTCCTCTTCTCCCTTTGTTCACTGGTGTATATGGTGCAACGTCATGACTGTTTTTTTTTTTTTTTTGCAGTCTGATGATGCATTCGCTTGAGGTCGAAAGCTCAGCCTTCCAATTGGAGTGCCTCTTGGGAAGATTATTTTCTAATCATGTGTACAAAACTAGAGTACCAAGTAGTTTCAAATCTCATAACATATGTCCCCGCACCTCAGCGTCATTAAAGTTCTTATAGTCAGAAATCTCCCCAAAATACCATTCCAGTTAAATATTCCAAGGATATTCTTAGAATGTCACGTGATATTCTGTGACAATAATCCAAATTGGGTGCTTGTAAGATGAATCTTCTGGTATCACAGAGAAGTTGCGTCATCCGTTATCCGTGGAAAAATCGTTTCCAATCCACATTTTACCACCTTTTAAATGTCCGGAAACTTTGCTGCCAGAAATTTTTGAATCTTTCCGTAAATGAACATTTTTTAATGTTTTATTTGGTTATTGTTTTCTAAACAGATTTCCCTAAATTTACGGAAAATCTTTTCTTAATTAAACGGAAATTTCTTACACGTGTATCAACGGAATAGCTTTATTATCCCATGATATGCAGTCAATACTAAAATCATAGGGCATAACTGAAAGTTTCAAAGCGGTGGTGGGTGATTTACCACTTTCCCTGTCCTTGGTGCCACACTCTTTGCAGAATCATTTCGGGTCTAAATCAAAATTTGCTTTATTTTTGTGTGTGTTAATGCCCCTCGGATGCTAAGGGAAATCAAAGGATGAGGACGTGCAAATTTTTGAAAACAATTTCCTCCCCACGAGAGAAAAACCTATGCACTCACCCCTCTAAAAACAGAGTATACAAACAAACAACAACAACAAACAAAAGACAATACGAGTCCGTACACAAGAAATGAGTCCTTAAAAGTACATCTTCTGTATTTGAAGTGCACGACACTTGTTAAATGAAACAACACATAGAGTTTTTGAAACCAATTGTTTAGTTTGAAAATTTTGGTGTCATAATTACATAGCAACAGCTTTAGTAGTAATTTTAAATGTCAAAACATGCAGGAATTAGTATTGTAATAAATGTAATGCCAGGCATGCATCACTCATAAATGGATACACACCTTTTATGTGAAACAAATGACACTCTCAGTTTTGGTGCTACTTTTTTTTGGAATACATCTGGTATTATATTGAAGTAGAATCACATTGCAATGAACACCAAGCTACCGTTTTACATGTTTATCATGATTATACCCTTTTAAAATGGAACTTCTTTGTCCAATGGCACCCGAATCACTATTGTGTAGTAATATCTGTCTTACATTGCTGTACAAAAAGTGGGCCTGGGTACCACACATGAAAGATTAGTTTTGACTTAATGAATTAGTTCTATGCTGCAGTGTTAAAATATACAGGCAAACATGTAAATCTGTTTACCACAATTGCTAGTATAACATTGGAAGCATTAGTTTAGATATAATGGCTATAGAAGTTATTCCACAGTGGAATTTGTCCAACAATCGCTCAGCAATCAGAAAAACTGTTACTACTGGGATATCACAAAGCTGGGAGAACTAGTTCCCTTTCAGAGTTTCAGACCCAATATCATGCATATTAGTGGCAAGCCGGGTCAGTATCTGTATCCTGGACCATGTCATGGTAATATGAGACTCTTACACTCCGCCCAAGTACCAGTAACAGTGCTGGTTGTAAATATGTGGTGTGGTGTGCACACACAGAATGGTAACCCACTGATGAGGTTTGGGTCAATAAGGATTAATGTCTTGGCAGAAGAATTTTGTCATAATACCTAGCAACAGCTTTAGTTATAAAGTAATTTTAAATGTCAAAACATGCAGGAATTAGTATTGTAATGAATGTAATGCAAGGCATGCATCAACCATAATGGTCAACCTTTTATGTGAAACAAATGACACTCAGTTTTGTGCTACTTTTGTGGGACATCGGTATTATTATTGAAGTAGGAAATCACATGCAATGAACACCAAGCTACAGTTTACATGGTTATATTGATAATCCCTTTAAATGGAACTTCTGTCCATGAAGACGGAATCACTATTGTGTAGTAATATCTGTCATACATTCTGTACAAAAGTTGTGCCTGTTTCCCACACACACATGAAATTTAGTGCTTAATGACTTGTTTCTATGCTTCAGTGTTAAAATATAAATGCAAACAATGTAACTGTTTACCAAATTGCATGTATAAATGTGGAAGCATTAGTATATGCTTTAAATTGGCTATAGAAGTTATTCCACAGGAGAATTTGTCCTCCAACAATCTGCTCAGGCCATCAGAAAAAACTGTTACAGACTGGTATAGTCTACAAAGCTTGGGGGGGGAGAACTAGTTCATTTCAGAGGTTCAGACCCAATATAATGAATATAGTGCAAGCAGGGGCAGTATCTTGCCTCATGACCAGGTCATGGTAATATGAGACTCTTACACTCAAGACCAAGTACCAGTAACAGCTGAATGGTTGTGTAAACTATGTGTGTGTGTGTGGCACAAAAGAACTGTGTACCATGCATGCGGGTGTGGGTCAATTCAGGATTGATCTCTTGGCAGAAGAAATTTTGTCAGAATTAAATTAGCAACAGCTTTATTAGAAGTAATTTTAAATGTCACAACATGCAGGAAGTAGTATTGTAATGAATGTAATTCCAGGCATGCATTCAATCATATGGTCAACCTTTTATGTGAAACAAAGACACTCAGTTTTGGGCTTGATACTTTTTGTGGTTACATCTGCGCTATATCTGAAGGTAGACAATCACCTTGCAATGAACACCAGCTAAAGTTTAACCTGGTTCTCCATGATTACCCTTTAAATGGAACTTCTGTCCAATGAAACCGAATCACTATTGTGTAGTAAGATCTGTCATACATTGCTGTACAAAAGTTGTGCTGTTACCACACATGAAACATGAAATATTAGTGTGAATTAATTGAATTAGTTCTAGCATAAGTGTTAAAACCTATACCATGCACACAATGTAAATGTTTACACCAATTGCATAGTATAACATGGAAGAATCATTAGTTTAGATATAATGGCCTAGAGAAGGTATTCACAGTGGAACTGGTTCCAACAATCGGGACTCAGCCAATCAGAAAAACTGTTAAACATACTGGTTCGTTACAAAGCTTGGGAGAACTAGTCTCATTTCAGAGTTTCGACCAATATATGAATATAGTGCACGCCGGGTGTCAGTCTCTTGCTATCACTGACCATGGTCCATGTAATATGAGACTTTACACTCAAGAAAAAGTACCAGTAACAGCTGCTGGTGCTAAACTATGTTGTGTGTGTGTGCACACACAGAACTGTGTACCAATGCATGAGGTTGGTCAATTCAGGAGGAATCTCTTGGCAGAAGAAAAAGGACAATCTTCTGCATTTTAGTGCACAATTTGTGAAAAGAAAAAAACAAAAGGAGTTTGTTATCACTCAATATATTGTAATGAATACTATGCAAGGAATCAATCATCAAATGATCAATCTTTATTGTGAAACAAAAGAAATTCAGTTTTCAGGTTACTTTTTTGTGATACATCTGGTTATTATTTGAAGTAGAAAGAAATCTGTGCAAAGGCCAAATCATATGTGTTCGAAATACACTGTTTCAACAGTGCTGCACAAAGTGTGCCTGTTTACACAACATGAATATTAGTCTGCTTGATGAATTAGTTAGTTCCATGCCTATAGTGTTAAAGATACATACAAACAATGTCATTCTGTACCACAATTGTATATTTAACATTGGAAGTATTATTTGGATTATAAATTGGCTATAGAAGTCATTCTACAGTTAATTTGTCAAGCAAAATTTTGCAATCTGGACCCAACCAATCAGAAAAACTGTTCATAGCTACCATTTAGGTTCAGGTAGGACTGTCTCATTAGTGAAGCAGGGATGTCACTATCACTGCGGTGCAAGTAGGGTATGTATATCACCTGACCAGGGCCATGCATGGAAATATGCGACTCTTGAACTCAACAGACAGAGTCAGTAACAGCTGAGAAGTGTAACATCGATGGGATGTTTGTACACACAATTAGAACTTGAGTACCACTGCATGAGGAATTCTAGGTCAATTCAGGATTAATCTTCTGCCTGGCCGAAGAAAAAACAAAGCAACCCAAACCTTCCTTATGCCCTCGATATCCCCTAATGAAATTGGTGCGCGTGTGCCTTGATCGGTGACTCTCTTAGCTTCTCTTTATGAGTTGCCCACTTCCAAATATCCTTTGGGCGCATTAGTTCAATTCTCGGTACCAGTCCATATTTATGGAATTATAAATTCATGACGTATTCAACCTTCTATTCATCTAGTAAACCTGGATACGTCGATGTTTACAATATACCACCTATCCAACAGCGCGGATCGGAACTGACGGAAGTAATGGAACGGAATGTGATATATAGTACCGAGTGTTACGTAAGAAATATAAAAGTTTTAAAATGTTAAAAAGGACTACATTCAGAAACTAATATATTTCACGGCTGGATAAACTTGTCAAAGTGATGATCACCCACAGCTTTTCTGGAAGGTTTATGATGATTTATGTATACCAGAAACCTTTCAAAACACTGTCTCCCCTAAAACAATGGTGGTGAACATTTGTTGCTTTAATGAAAGAAAACATCTCTCAAGCCTTGATAACAAATTTTGAACATTTTATAATAACTTGCATCTGAATCTAATGGACTATGATTCTAATAGTATAGTATGGTCTTGATTCTACAATACACATTAGAAGTCACTGAGGCCTGCAAAGACATTTGAAAAGGGGGGTAAAGCGCTGGAATTGATGGTATTAAGTCAGAGATGTTGAAAGAAGGTATTTCTGTGCTGGCTCCATCACTATGCTTGGTTGTTAATGAATTATAAAAAGTGGGTTTGTTTTCCTAAGGCGTGGAGATAAAGAACTCTTAACGGCATTTCAAAAAAGGCGGATAAAAATCTACAAAGAACTACAGGAAGGGTAATTGGCAGGTATAGTAAACTCTGTAAATTATGGATGTTAGTTTTACACACATCGTCTTAAATACATTTATTGATAATAATGCTCCAGGATCCAGGACTGGTGATCATATTTTGGTTTACAGGGACACTCATTGACAGAGCATAAATCGTGCTGGAAATCTTATCTATATGTATGTTTTATTGATTTTTAAGCGAGCTGCATTTGATATCTGTGTGGCGCCCGAAAACTGCATTGCTATATAAATTAATACAATTGGTAAGGGTGGTAATTTTTTGAAGATAATCCAAGATATGTCTACATATGTTTCTTTTGTTGTTAAAGTTGTGATGACACGGTGTAACAGGACCACCGTTTCGAAACTACTAGTTTTAAAGCAAGGTGGTATCCTTAGTCCCACCTTTTTTAAATAATTTCCGTATTGTACCTGACATTTTTGACTCAAATTGTGATCATGTTAATCTTAATGGAACTTCTCTTAATTGTCTTATGCATATATGTATGCTGAGATCTGACTTACTCCTTTCGGAAAGTGCTAATGGTCTTAAAATGGCGATATAGATAGACCTACACAATTATTGCAATGAAATGGAAACTTCATAGTTAAACATCGATTAAATCTATGTTATGATTTAATAAAAGTTGGTCAATGGTAAAACAAGTTCAGTTAATATATGGCAAATTGATATTACAATCACCAATGAATATTATTTTAGGTATTATTTTTGTTCCATCGTGGTTCTTCTATTCCAGCCCTGTTACTGACTTCAAGAAAAGGGTTCCAAAGCCTATTTCAAAATAGGGGAAAATTTAACAATTCAATCTTACAAATGTGGAATTAAATTGTACTTACTTCCAGCTTATTCAACCTATTCTAAGTTACAGTTGTGAAAGGTATGGTGCACCATATTTAATTGAAAAACCCTAAATGACTCTAACTTTATCTCATGCATTCGCGATAAATTTTCCAGTGAATCACTGCATGTTAAAGTCTGTAAATTAATTCTAGGAGTACATAGAAAAGCTACAATAATGCAGTAAGAGGTGAATTAGGTAGCTTTCCCTTACTCATTACTATGCTTACTGATAAATTAATATTGCGTGGAAATTGAAACCGATAAAGGCACATGAATGTGGTTTGTAAATCCTCTTGCTGTTATGTGATGCATATTACCTTGAGAGACAGAAAATTAAGAGTATACTGGATTTATTTCATAGGTCTTAAGGGTGCTTAAGGTATCATTTTTTAGGTCTCATTGATAGACTGATATATGGGAAAGACACACAAACTTAAAATACAATCAGGAATTGTAGATGATTCATAATTTTATCTCAACTTAAAAAACTTATAGTAATTTGAGCAATTTAAGTAATTAACCAATTATCAACCAAACTAAGATCTACGTCTTTTTAAAAAATCGTTCAATACTGAGAACTATGTAGTTATGTTTAATCGTTCGTTAAGAGCTCCGTTTTGTAAATTAAGAATTAGTGCGCATTCATTAATTATTGAGAAAGGTCTTCATTTCTTCCGCCAAGATTAACCAGAGAACAGAAACTTTGTCAATTGTGTAATTTAATTTTGCTGAGGAGAAATACCACTTTATGATGATATGTCCTTTCTCTATTCCAATCTGCGATCAAAACTAATGTCTGATATTAGTGACAATTGATTAGTGTTTATATTTTGGGTCCATCCATGACATTTTTCGTTCTACTTATAATGGCAGCAACTGATTATGACTGCATCCTTCTCCAAGGATCAATTTTTAAATCGCTTTTGAATCTCGTATAGCATTTGATATCTAGTTCTTGATATGGTACAATATATGAAGTTCATATACATACTTTGTTTCATAGAATTAGATCTTGTGTAGTTAGTTTAATATTGTGATGTGGATTGTCTTTGTATGTATGACTATACTGTATGTTTTTGGTGTGTCAATAAAAGACTTGAACTAGAGTAATTTCAGCATATTAACGGAATGGTTTAGGAAATCAGCGGGACTGTTCTACTTCTGATATGTAAATTATATGTTCTTCTCTCATTCTATTTTTTGAATAATTTAGTAATTTATGTATTTCCTATTGAATTATTGTAAATATTATTTTTTTTGATACTTAAGTTTTGATTGACACCCCTGCACTTTTTAGAAATTTCCGTAATTAGAAAACAAAACAGATTTTCCGTAAATTTTACGGAAAATCTGGTTTTAAGAAAACATAAGAAAAAAACAAAAAAAAACATAAAAAATGTTAATTCCGAAATATTTCAAAAATTTCTGGCAGCAATATTTCCGGACTTTTTTTTGGTTCCGTAAATTTAAATTACGGAAAATTATGTTCAAATACACATTTTTTTCCGTAATATGAGACAAATTTTTGTAAAATTACTGTAACGTTTCCGTTAATTGACATAAATTTTCGTATAATTTTCCCTAAAAAATGTCTTATCTGGAAATACGCTGCCAGACTTTCCGTAAATTTACGAATTTTTTTAACATTGGTGGGGCCCCTGGACACCCCTTAAAAACAAAAAACAAACTTGTTTACACTGACGGAGTCCCTCCCCCGCGAAAACACATCTATAAAATATACAGTTGTTGAGAACCTCCTTATAGTAATATGTTCCAAAAAAGTTGTGAAAGCTGACACCATTTAATAGGCCTGTATTTCTGTACTTTCATTACGTACCAATGTAAAACTTCAGAAATGTCGCCTTTGAATGTCCAAGGTTCCTACCTCTTTTTATATGATTGGATGACTTGTGGTGTTTTTCCCAAAGAAGTTTCAACATCCTTGGACTGGGTTTCAAGATTTAGAAAACTAGATGCATATCACCGTTGCATCCGTGATAAAGGGTTCTGAATAAAAACCCCAAGTTTAAGGTGAATCCTTTTCTAAGCTAATTGAGGTTAATTCTGAGTTTACCCAAATACGCCGATCGTGGGATCGCAATTATATTTTTCCTCTCCAAAGATTTCACCATTATTGTGTTTTTGATATCCGAACTCACTGCTAACTTCTCAACTGACTTGACCATTGGCCATATATTTTGAATGGTCTGGGGCTTAGGGGAAGTAAATAAAAATTCCTTTAATAGTAAAGGCGCGTCAGGGGAAATAATCCATGTAAAAGGTAGGGGAAGGGATTATAGTTTTTGATTTTATTCCTTGTCAGTCAAACGGCCTATTGGCGAGTAAGAATTCATTTGGACAGGGGGATTGTTGCGATTAAAAACCCTAAAAAGTTGTATTACCGCGTTTATTTGTATTAAAATCTATGGCACTATATAAGGAAAAAATACCCTAACATAAACGTACCAGATGGTTTTTACGGCCATTGGAGTACCTTGCGAAAAATCCAGATTTATTCCGACCAATACACAAAAACGGTATAACGATCATGGAACTACCAGTGTTTATTCACTTTGGTTATTTACAACGCCGCATGCAATACCGAAACAGAAGCCAGCGAAAATTATCCCATACGCGCACATATATCCGTGCAAGTTTGCCATAAGCCTCATCCTTTTGAAATTCAGTGAGCACACAACGGAATAGGAGGCGAGTTCGTTTAGAATTTTTTATTGCACAAAAAAAACTACACTTTTTTAAAAACCTCAGTGATATGAAAAAAAATGTTAAGTGAATAAAAGGTTTTTAGTTGGCTAAAACACTAACAATCCTGAAAACGTGGGACATTTGAAAAGGGTCGCGTAATATTTCGTTTTATCCGCAGTGAGAACTGTAACCACTGATCTATACAATGGAATGGCTACACAACAGTAATTGTTAATTAGATGCATGGAGCCCCAACGGGCGGGAATCTTGGTCTACCGAACCCAATACCATTCCAGAGACACCTGTTAACAGAAGTTGTATCCCGCGTGTCCGTTTTAGAGACAGCATCCATACGCGCAAATTCCAATGCAACTCACTGAATGGCTTGATTCTGTAATCTGTTTATGTTCGCTTTCCACATTTCAATGGGAACCATTTGGTAGAAAAGGACCGGCTCTCTTAACCACTGCCTTGGGCCCTTTTTGTAGGACCAATATGTATCAGTGCTTCAATTACGAAGCCCATGTTTTCAATCCATTGTATCAGAGCAATCAGTGTTTGAAAACCACTAATGCGCGGTTCAGCAATCTACGTACTTTCAATGTACCGGTAGTAGCGCCTCTTTGTATGATGCAGAGTTCCTACTTTTATTTTTAAAACTATATTTCTCAAGAATCCCAGGCTCAGTTTATAAAAAATTAGGCATAAATGTATGCCATGTTTTATAAATTCATACATTTTAAGGGAAACAGTTAAATTAAAGCTGTGGTTTTAATTTCAATGTTTAAAAGTAAACGGATCGATTCATACAGGCCAGAACTTGACAAACCAATCATCTTTTAATGAGGTGAAAAGACTAAACATGGATTGTGGCCCAAAACATTAGCGTAAAAAATCAACGTGGCGGACTTCCTTACATCGTCTACTGCTACGAAAGTTATGCGTGAACTGGTGTTTTTTCGCAAGGAATACTCCAAAACCTGCAAACCATCTGTAACGTCCTATTTAGGATA
>JAMKCH010007376.1:0-49424 GCA_023653785.1 Ophioderma brevispina | reverse complement strand
TTTGAATGAGATTTATTAATATGTGCACAAAAAATGTGTCTTTTAAAAGAATTTGTATTTCCTTTGACATTAATCAATTTTGAGAATGAGGAAGTTTCAACATTTATTTTTTGCCCCCATGAGGTAAGCATACAGTGGTGTGCATTAAAGCCTATGGATAGTTGAACATTAAATGGCTTCTTGTTAAAATGTAATTTTTCACACAGGTAGGTAAGCATGCAGTGTTGTGCATTAAAGCCTATGGATAGTTGAATTAAATGGTTTTCGGTTAAATGTATATCTTCACACAGGAGTACGCATGCAGTGTTGGCATTAAAGGCCTATGGATAGTTGACATTAAATGACTTCCCTACCTTTCTTGTTTAACTTTCACTTCTTTAACACAGGAGGTAGGCATGCAGTGTTGTGCATTAAAGCTATGGATAGTGACATTAAATGGCTTCTTGTTTAACTTTCATTCTTCACCACATGAGGTGAGCTACAGGCGTTGAGCATTAAAGCATATGATAGTACATTCAGTGGTTTCTTGTTTAAATGTAATTCTTTCACACAGGAGGTAAGCATGCAGTGTTGTGCATTAAAAGCATAGGATAGTTGACATTAAATGGGCTTTATTGTTTAACTTTCATTCTTAACACATGAGGTGAGCATTACAGTGTTGTGCATTAAAGCTTGATGGATAGTTGACATTAAATGGTTTTCTTGTTTAAATGTAATTCTTTCACACATGAGGTAAGCATACAGGGTTGTGCATTAAAGGCCTATGGATAGTTGACATTAAATGGCTTTCTGTTTAACTTTCATTCTTTCAACAGGAGGTAAGCATGCAGTGTGGCATTAAAGGCTGATGGATAGTTGACATTTTAAATGGCTTTCTTGTTTTACTTTCATTCTTTCACACATGAGGTGAGCATACAGTGGTGTGCATTAAAGCCTATGGTAGGTAACATTCAATGGCTTTCTGTTGTAAATGTGAATTCTTTCACACAGGAGGTAAGCATACAGTGTTGTGCCTTAACGCTTTATGGAAGTTGACATTAAATGGTTTTCTTGTTTAATGTAATTCTTTCACATAGGAGGTAGCATACAGTGTTGTGCCATAAAGCCTATGATAGATTACATTCAGTGGGTTCTTGTTTTAAAGTAATTCTTTACACCAGGACGGTGAGCATACAGTGTGGGCATTAAAGCCTATGAGAATGATATTAAAGGCTTCTTGTTGTAAATTGTAATTCTTTCACACGGGGGGTAAGCATATAGTGTTGTGCATTAAAACAGAAGATAGTTTACACTGAATGGTTTTCTAAAAATACCCAATTAAAAAAAGCTTTCAAAAATTAAGCGAATAGTCACGATTTAGGTATGTTAAAGGATTATCTTGATAGAATGGTCTCACCCAAAAACCCCGCTTGTAAATTTTCGCTCCGATATTTCAAATCAGTTTGGATATGAGAGCTTGGAACGGATTTTGTAAGCCCTGTGTAAGTTAATATTGGTTCAACCAAAATGGGTGCATGTTCGTAGTAACTTACAAACCAAAACATCTTTAGCCCTAAGATTTCACAGGGTGTGAAGAGAAAAAAATAGTAGCTTTCTTCTATGCCAAAATTTTGACCACCCTGGTAAAATCTGGGGTTTGGGGAAAGAGGTTATTAGAGATGAGACCATGGCCCTTTAGTCGTCTTTCATGAGGGAGGGTCCCACACACACACATCTATACCACTAAAAAAAATGAAATCTATGTCTGTCGGCTATGCGTTTCTTTAGCTTTGACGACGGGGATGATATTTGTGCATGAAGGTAGCGGAGGGCAGTCTGACTTTGTTTTGTAGGATCAGAGTGATCCAAAAGGTCAAAGATCATTTAGATGTCAATTTGCATAGAAATGCCTATGAACACCAATTTGGCCAAAGGAGTGCTGACCTGAGCACAGCCAGAACAAATCTGAGGTCAAGGGTAACATAGGTGAAAGGTTACACAGGGAGCACTGCACTAGTAAATAAAAATTCCTTTAAAAAAGAAAGGGGCACCCCAGGAGTGAGTCTTGTTGGGTTGTTCTATGTGGTTGGGAAATAATTATGTAAGAAAGAAACGGTTAGACACAGATCAGATTGAATTCGTGAAGTTTTATTGCAATTGCTTAGTGGAATACAAAGTGTTTGGAAATACGATAAAAATATATATACATTGAAATACAAGAATTATTGACCAGTTTAGTTGTTTGTGAACCTTATCAGAAATAATCTGTAGCATTATTAAACTTTGTCACCACCTAGGGTCCCTGTCTGACTACAGACCACAGGGCCCCTTTGCAACTATTACAGGGCCCTTTACTAGCTGCCCAAAGTCCCAAGGTCTTTTCTTCATTTCGAAATATGCTCAAGTGTTCATTGTTTTTTTATATTGCTGTTTTATTTTAATTAGTTTTTTAATAATCCACGCCACATCTTTCATGAACAAATCTCCTTGCTTTTCATATTTTATAAACGTGTATTTTTGTGTATTGTAGTTGCATTTTGTTAGTATTTTTTTACATTTATTTTGTTTATAACTTTTGTTAGTAGGCCAATGGAATTGGATATTTAGTTTCCCGTTACCCGCCCCACCCCTGAATTTTCATTTTGTCAAACCTTTAGTATTTGAGTTTTTAAAAGTCATATTTCGGAAAATCTTAAATAAAGATCATAACTCAGTTTCTCCATAATTCAGGCATGTCGTTCTGCTCAGTTTTAACTTATTTTTGTGGTAGGGGTTACTTAGTGGTACTACATGAAATTTTAGATTTCCCGACCAATGCTCCCTGATCATACTCTGCGATCGCGCTTACAATATTGTTATCTTGAAAAATTGATTTTTTTTTTAAGGAAATTAATTAAAAGTATCCAACTGTTATAAAGTTGATGTGAGATATATGAATTTAGGTTTAGAAACCAGCTTATACCAATGACGTAAACATTTATATGAAATCTTGAAAATAATGATAATGAAAATCGTGACTCCTCCTTTTTTCGCACAGTCAACGGAAACTAACAATCCAATTCCATTGGCCTAATAATTTTGTGGTTTTATTAATTCTGTTTATATTATTGTATGTATTTTAATTAATTTTTAATTTAATATTGTTTTTTCTTTTAAATTCTTATTGTTTCCATCTGTCTTTTTTATTTGTCTTTAGCGTTTTCTCATTTTCACTCATGGTTCAAGTGTTAAGTTTTGAAGGTTATGTGGATTTTATGTAATATTTAAATTTATTTCTTATTTGTTCATTGTAATTTTGTTTATTATTATAGGTTATCAATTATCTTTATTTTGTATTATTTAAGGATTTTTTATTTTATTAGTTTCATTTTTATTTAGTACTTTTTTATTTTTTTTATTTTTTGCTTTTTTTAATTTTGTTATTATTTTGTACATTTATTTTGATTCATAATTTTTTGATTTATTTAATTTGCTTATATTATTTTATGATTTTTAATTAATTTTAAGTTATATTGTTTTCTTTTAAAATCTTAATCTGTTATTTTCTTTCTTTTTATTTGTAATTTAGCATTTTCTTTTTTTCACTCATGGTTCAATTGTTAATTCTTTTGGAATTTTCATTTGTATTGCGCTTTAAATTTTTTCTTTTGTTTCCATGGTAATTTTGTTTCATTATTATTTATTTTTCATTTTGGCCTACTTATTCCAACTTCGTGATTAATTTAAGCTGTGTGGTTGTTAAAAAAAGGAAAAAAGGGGGAGGGAGGAGGAAAAAAGGGAGAAAAAAAGCAAAACAACGGCACATCTTCTTGGTAACAAATCAGCTCAAACAAGAACAAAATAAATAACAACAATGAAAAAATCAAAAATTCTCTTGACCGATTTCGAACCCAGGCCCAACGGGGGGACATAATGCAGTGTGTCAGTACCTTAGACCGCTGAGCTAAATAGGAACTTGCTATATAACGTGCTAATCTGCTCAATTGGTCACAAGGGTATGGAAGACAACTCGAGGGCACGATTGACATGACCAATAAGGAAAAAGGAGGGAACTTCTTCTTGATTAAATCTATGCCGAAGAAAGAAGAAATTAAGTTTTAGGGTCATGGGTTACGGTTCGGGTTCATAGTTAACTCTTCGAGCCAAGCCAAATCATATATTTCCACATATTGGTGGACCTCGACGCTATGTTTGTAACATAGATCGTGATTGTAAATAGAAATCCCAATGCACCCAATTTGGTACCGTTTCCTAGGCGGCCAGAAAGTGTGTAGTCTGTGTCACAGACTGCGAAAGTCTTATATTTAGTACGAAGACCCCGAGAGTACGCGAGTTCAGGGACAGCGGGGGAGAGCCAGGAGAACCGGGGCAACAGAAAGATCCACAGGACGGAAAGAGAGATGGAACGACGGCCAGGAAGGAGGTCCAATCGTCCTGAGATTATTTTGCGTTGAGGTTGATTAACGGGATCTCCGGAAAGAGAAGGGGGGGGGCGGTGGTTTATGAAGGTTTTGCAAATCAGAGGGGCCGTTACTATAAATATGTATTCGTAATTGGGTCTGAACCTATAGAAACGGAGAGCGGAGGGGACAAAATTGAAACGTGTTTTGTCGGCTGGCTACGTACGTCGGTGCTCGCAAACACGGAAAAAATAAGGCACACATTCGCTCCGGGCTGCGCATCAGACGGACGTACGGCCCGCCTGCGTAACGGTTTCCAACGCCAGCTGCTAGGTTCGCATGTCGGCGCCCCTAAAATACAAAACAATCATTCACAGAAACATATGTCATCTGCCGTCACGGTTTATGAATGGGGGAAAGGTCACATGAGGTTACCAGGTGACCTCAAGTCACATGAGTCCCCACTTGGGCACTCTCCAGGCCCATGGTATCCAAGTGTCATTAAATTGAATCACAACAACAAGCAATTTGAACAAATTTACCATTTTGGGGCCATGCCCTCTAGATGATCTCTGAGACCCCACTCGAGAGGGGCAACTATTGGCACTTCCCAAATGACCCTTACATGCAGGCCATGAATGTGGTGAATGTATTGGAAACTGCGGGCAATATGTTTTAGGGTTACATTTTTACCACAGACACACACACTAAACCAAAGCAATCCCGTATGTGCCTTCTGCAAATTGCAGGTGACATTAAAACTATTCCATGTTGGAAGGCAATTAAGCCTCTGTCTAGTCACTGTACTACCCCTTAATCCACCCCCACAAAACAGTTTCAATGTTCAGTGTCTTTTTGTAAAAACATACAACGACACTACATTTTTTAAAAATCATTGTCATTTAATAACCACTGATTTTTTTAAAAATACAATAAAAAAAGATTGACTTAATAATGATAGCATCATCAAAGTGATATAAAAGGGTGTATTTTTACACACGCATCATTCCAAAAAATACCTTTACATACTTCACTTATGTACATCATAATTTCCATTAGAAGGAAACAACCTTCTTTCATTTTCGTATTGACCATGATGTGACACAGTGATCAAATACTATGGAATGCCAGTAGTCCAATAGGCCTTTTCTGTCAAAAGGGGTACTTGAGTTCCACCCTTTTGCCTTGAGGCGCCATCGCAAACAATGCATTATGGATCCTTTATTGGGTTTAAATATTGTAACATTAGTTGGCTCAACATTTAAAAGAAAAATGTTATCCCATAATGCATTGGTTTGCGGATGGCCCTTTCAATGCAAAAGGGCGTAACTCAATTTACCCCTTTTGCCAGAAAGCTGAAATGGAATAAAAGAGTTTTTGCAGGGTTTCTATAACATTTACTATATGCAGCAAACTCAGAGGCCTGTATTACAAAAAGGTGTTTAACAACTGTTTAGTCAAACGAACGTTTATTGCTGAAATAGTAAGGTAGATAGGGGATAATTTTTGAATTATGGTAAAGCATCAAATTTGTCATATTATACCAAAAGATATTTATAACTTTCTGTACTAACAAACTAACGTATCTATATTACTTTGAAAAAAAAACAACCTTTTTCATAATTTTTAAGGCAATATTAGCACATTTTTGAAGAGCGCCCCCAATTTTCAAAATTTGATATTTTGCACAGCTATGTTGGTAATTGTCTAGAAAACTACACCTGCGAACGAGAATGCTCAAAAATGCGTATTTATCATAAAATGAGTGTTTTTTGTAATTAGAATTGGGATCCTAGATTGTACTTAACGGAAATGCCAAGTTTATGTCCGTCCATGATGAAATAGTGCCACCTCAAGAAAATGACCTCTAACTTGACTTGCCTGAACCAATAAAACAACAAATAGATGAGCGTAAATACGTACATGGCGCTATTTCCTGGCTATTTCATATTGAAAGGCCGTTTCTAGCAGCCGTTGAATTATGATCGGGATCCCGATATTAGTTATTCTAGTTACAAAATTCCTTCGTTTGCGACACATAGACATAGTAGAGCTTAACCATTCACAGGTATAGTTTACTAGCCAGTTACCAATGCAACCGTGTAAAAACCTCAATTTTTTGAAAAATTGGGGGCGCTCTTAAAAAAATGAGCTAATATTGCTTTAATGAATTCTTACTTATCCAACTCACTACTTCAACGATAAATGCTTGTTCAGATAAACAGATGCTAATCTTTTTTTTTTAATACGGGCCACAGTCAGTGGCGTAGCCAGGTGGGGGCAAAGGGGTGCAGAGTGCCCCTCTGAAAACTATTTTGAGGGGAAATCGGGAAATGATATTTATGTTAAATCAGCCCTTTTTCGGATTATTTTGCCCTGCGACTGGGAAATTTTTGCTTGTGATCGGGACATTTGTTGCACCTACCGGGAAATTGTCCCCTCAGAACCACCAGGCTGGCTACGTGCCTGGCCACAGTGTTCAAATACAGCAACAAGATTTCAAGTAAACTTGAATGATGCTGAGTTATCATCAATAGTGCTAAAATCAGTCATTCTGGATTCTGCTTACAGAGAGTGTCACCAAAAAAAAATCCTTAAAAACACCCCCAATTTCAGGTCTTTAATAAACATTTATGCCATTTATTTAAGTTCGATACTAGAGTTGGGATTTTGGAGGTTCCCAGGCTCCTGTGGAGCTCTATGGAAAAAAACCCTAAATCGGCATTAAAGTCTGACTCAGAGATTTTGAAATATTTTTTTTGTGTAATAATGAAAAAAGTCAACTAGAACTAAAGATAGTAACCTAAAATGCACAATTCCGAAATTTGAGATGAATCAGATTTTTCATTTTGATGCAGTAAACATTTATGTGTAGTATTACGTCCCATAGGATACTGTATATACAAAAATTCCGGATCCGGAATTTTATAACAAAGTTGTGATTTTCTATATGAAGGAATTCGATTTAAGCTTAGCAATTTCACACAGTGATTAGTATATGGACAAGCATTATGTACATGCAAAAAAACACGATTTTTTTGGAAACTGAGGGCGCCCTCCTCATGAAATCTCTGAGTCGGCCTTTAATATGCCTGATTGATTCCTCCAAAAATGCTTGATAATTCATTCAATTTTTACCATACGGCAAGAAGACATTATTTAAAGCAATTTTGTTCTGCGAACTTTTAGTTCATAGAAGAAATTTGGAGAAAAATGCATTTGAAAATTCAATTTTCTTAAACCTTCATTCAAAAGATCTTAGTAATATCATGATAATTTAAGCACAAATTATTTACGTCAAAATCCGTCGAGGTTAGTGGATTAACCTCACTGCAAAACAGTGCAATTTCCAATAACGGTCATTTAGATTTAAATATTCGTGACCAGGCCTAGCCTTTAGTCAAGTCTGTGTGTGACCGTTCGATATGCCTAAGAGCACCCTCCTTCTGGTAAGTCTTTGGTAAAGACTAGCACTCGGGTTACGCTGGAAGTTGATGTTGTTTTGTTGCTGTTAGGTTGGCATGTCCTACCCCCCTAGTTTTTATGTTTGAAAAACAGACAAGGATGGACATGCTGAAATTAGTCTTCATAGAAGTCTTTAAGGGTAGTCTGTTCTAGCACAGAAAAGTACAAAAAAGGTTTTGTTTTGCTATGAACTCTTTAAAGGTGCAACAAGAGATTTCACATATCAGGTGTACCTTAAAAAATCGAAAGCACTGATTTTTGCCCTGATGTAAAGCTTTCCATCAAATATATCCCCATCTGAAAGGATTAAGCTTAAAAATGTTTCTTTGGTACAAAATTGTAACATTTCTAAAGGAGCAAATACGAAATTCAGCCTATGTTTTATATTGAAATATAAGGAAATCAACATTGCCTTTTTCTCTCTTTTAAGACATTTCTGTAGCCAAATACAAGGGTAATAAATCTATTGAGTGTCTAATCTATAGGAAATTACTATTATCACACAATATTTGGGTGCATCAAAATCTCTCGCTGCACCTTTAATTCCAATCCTCCTCGACTATCGTGTAGGTTTAAGTACTTTAACTTGCTGTCCATCAACGTCGACTTGTGCCTTATCGCATGGAAGGTCCAGTCATCCATGAGTGAATTCATGATTGGAATGGATCAAAATAACTCACACTGGATACACAAAAGGCAGTGATGAAATAAGTAAACAGTAAACGATTGTGTCAAACTCTAAGCTCACAGTGCGTGCTCTCTCTCTCTCTCCCCTTCGACTTAAGCCAGATGACTTGGTATTATGTTCCGGCAATTTCAGTGGTGTAACGGGCCTGCCCGCTCTGAGGGGGCAAATTTCCCAGTCTTGGGAAATTTTCCCCTCTCAGGGGGGTCAAAAGGCCAATTTTTCCCAGTCAGAGGGCTAAAAAATGGCTGATTTAGCATGATTTTTGCAATTTTTCCCCGGCCAAAGTCATCGGGGGGGGGGGGGCAACCTGCCCCCCTGCCCCCGCCTGTTACGCCACTGGGCAATTTTATAGTCACACTGCACTGCCAGTCTGTTTTCGGGATGGGTGGTTCTTAGTGGAAAATGGAGTACGGGGATGTGTGGCCAAGAAGAGTATCATTTTCGACACCTCTGGCAAATAAATTGGTCCTTTTTTCTTGAAAATTTGGTAAATGAAAGGGTTGCATTTCTATATATTTTCTGATCAAGCAGGTATAAAGAAGGCATGTAAACCACCAGTGTGAAAAACAGTCCTCCCAAAATGTCTCAAAATACATACTAACAGTTTTCTCTCAGCTTCAAAAAAGACTGTGCTATAGGATGCTTTAAGAAAATGAGCAAAGAGTTATGCATAAATTCTTTTTGTGTGTTTTTGGCCATTTATTTTGCCACTTAGCAGTCAATTTTTGTTATCATTTGTTCTGACAGCTAAATTAGCCAACAATTTGCATTGGGTTAATGTGGCAAAAGTGACTCCACATACTATGTGGATAGATATATGAGATAACCTTTTTTTACTTAACCACATGCTGAAAAACTAGAATCTTGCAGTTCTCGGCTTTCATGCTCGCTATATTCAAAGAATATAAGCTGTGGGCTGCCCAGCCTATCTTACAACTTGACCTCACATGACCTTTGACCTCTTCAACAAATGAGGGATCCCATATTGCACCTAAGACTCAAGTTTGAACTTCAACTTTTCAATTGACATCAATTTTACATTTTAGCCAATTTTTCAACTTGACCTCACATAACCTTTGACCTTGGCACAAGACCTCTGACCTCATCAACATATGAGGGATCCCACAGTGCACCTCTGACACAAGTTTGTCAACCCTCGAATTGGAACCAAACAGAAGGAGGTAACTCAGCACTGAAAGAAATATTAAAGAATTTCTTTAATTCTGCTGTTCATAATTAAAAATTGTTCTTAGTTCACTAAAGTTTATATAATGTTTGCTTACAGTACCATATATGAGCTTTATGAGATGTTTACATTTTGAGTAATGAATAGATTTGCTTAGTAGAAAATATTAAACATCACATTTCTCAAAAGCAGTACAGCAGAATTAAAGAAATTCTTTAATATTTCTTTCAGTGTTGAGTTACGTCCTTCTGTTTGTCAACCCTCGAATTGAACTTCAACTTTTCATTGAGGGCAATTTTAAAAAAACATAACATTTAGTGGACGTACACACACATACATGCCACACACATCCACACATCACACGTATAGCAGATTGCTAAGTGGGGTCCCTGCCAGCTACACTGGCGGCCCACAAAAAAGCAAGTTCAAATAAACAAGAAAGTGTGTTACTCTAGATCTGAAAATAAACCAAATTCAATAATAAGGCAATTCTTAGAATTCACACCAAATTAACAACTTTCTTTAGTCCATGATTTGTACTTTGTACAGGTGAAAAGGCAAACTTCCTTTCAATATCTCATGCATACATTTCTGAATTGCTGGAATACACAAACATCTACAAATGCAATAAACAATGTACAACACAGGAAGTCAACAATTTGAGTGCACAGAAAATCTAATATTTTGGTGAGTATTTTTTTCAATTTGTTTTTTAAATTTACTGTAAGAAAAAAATGCATATTCACTATTGTGGCTTGTATTAAGACACATCTATAAAAGTAGGATTATCAGCTAAGATGTCCTGGATAGATATTATTTAAAATTTAAAGCGTACTTACACAATTCTTTTTAATTTACATATGTTTTCAAAATTGTTTTTGTTGTTTAAGAAATATCCATTCAGTAAGGATGCCTTTATTAACAAACAAATGCAGCCTATAGGCAGCCTATAGTAAGAATAATTTGAAACACTTTTTTTTAAGATGCAGCATGTTTTGGTTTACAAATAAAGAATACATTTTGTCTCTTATATGGTATGTGTTCATTCAACTCTTCAAGAACATACATAATAATAATATAATAATATATCGGCTTTTATAAAGCGTCATTCCTACAAGATCATGGCGCTGTTGCCTATTATTATTACACTGCCATCAGGAAATCGTCACAATCATTTCGCTTCATCTAGGCCGGCAGCAGGCCAAGCGCACAATCCGATCAGCACTTAGATTGTAATATCCCCATAACAGCTTGGTGCTTGGTGTGGTGATCCCTTTACAGCAGCAACCTGCTAAACTGGGATGGTGCAGAGGTGGCGTCGACAGCCAGCCGACAAGTGAGAAAAATATAGGTGCTCCAAAATCAAAGAAGAAAATGTTTACAACAAAAGGTGCACTATGTACAAAATAACGAGCAGTTTATAGCACCAAATTGCCATACAGGGGTGTCATATCCCTGATGGCTGGAGCAGCGTAGCTCTGAAACATTGCTACTGATGGAGTCACATGAAGAATGGCTTGTGGTGGCAGACGATTCCAAATGGCAACCCTTCTAGGGAAAAATGCATATTGTAGGCATTTACATTATAAAGATTTTGTGTTGTTTGTACTTCATGGATGATTTATATCTGCTGATATATGGATGCTCTCTGGGAGCAGTCTGGTGGTGATATATTAATTAAGTTGTAGTGGATTCTGTAGAGCATGGTCACTTGTTGTATGAGGCGGCGAATATGAAGCTGAATCCCAATTAGACTCTGTATATGGGTGTTACATGGGTTGTTTTCCATAATCTGCGAAGACGAACCGTACCGCACTTCTCGTGTATCTGCTCAATCCGGTTAATTCTGATTAGTATTAGGATTCCATATCTCACTGGCATACTCTAATTGGGGGCGGACAATGTTTGTTGTATACTTGAGCTTTAACTTCTTGTTGACCAGGGGGACAGGGTTCCTGCGCGCAATCCGAGGGTAAAGGCGACTGGCTTTATGCGTGATTTTAGTACACCTGGTCATTCCACCTTAAATTCATGGGATATTTGTAACCCTAATAATCTGTTTTTTTTGCACCTGTTAAGATCTATCCCCAGATGTATACTGTGTATTTTGTACCACGTTTGCGGGTGATGGAAAGCACTGCACATTTTTTGACGTACAATTACGTCAACCATGTGGACGACCATTCTGCAGAGTATTAGATCTTTTGTAATCGCGTGTCGTGTGAGTTCTCCATCCTCCTGTACAGAAAAAAAAAAAAAAAAGCTAAGCATTGTCATCAGCGAATAATTTTTTATGGTTGAGTATGTGGTCTTTTTAATCCTCATTTAGTAGAGTAAGAATAACACAGGTCCCCCAGGACGGAGCCCGTGAGGAACACCTTGATGTCCACTTACCCCAAGATGAATGAGTTCCATTGACGGATACGGATTGTTGCCTATTTTGATAAGAACTTACTTGATCCACACCAGTTTGTGTTACTTTGAATACCATAATAACTAGGCGCTTTGTATATGAGATGTTTTGTTGAGACTTTTACAAGCGGTGCGAAGTTCATAAAAGAAGCCCATCTGTCTGACCTTTGGTTATTTAGTGTGTCGGACCAATCTTCTTGTTTGAATTTTAATGAGTTGTGTAACTGGTTGGATAAGCAAGACCTAAACCGTGCTGTTTTTTATAGAATATTTTTGGTGATCAAGACTGTTTTGCTATATGATCCACTATCAGGTTTCATATCTTCAACTTATGCAAGTTAGGGATTTAGGCCTGTAGTTGTAAGGGTCATCGCTTTGATCCACTTCTTTAATTGCTGTAACTAGTGCTTGTTTCCACTGGTGTTTGTAATTGGGGTTTAATGATATGACTGTTGAACAAAACCTTATACACAGGTGCCATTTCTTTGCACCAGCTTTAATAGCGAGGTGCATTGTTCCGCTGGCCCGGCTAGCCTTAGTTTTTTAATTTCATAGTTGTTTTGCAACACCTGCAGCCACCAATTTCCAAATTTGGAATTGAGACATATGGAGAATCACCTTTGCTTTTTTAGCTCCTTGTTGATTCTTGGCAAAAACACTCTGTCTAAAGTTGAATTAAGGGCTTCTGCGTTGTCAAGGTCGGTGTTTAATCACATTTGTGTTTGCTGTTTTAAGGGTTGGGATACCGACATTTTCAGTGCCTTTTAAGTTTCACATATGACCAGAAGATTTGGGGCTTGATTTCAAACTTTCCCATAAACTCCATTGATAAAGTCATTATGTGCATTTCGAACAACCTTGGTAACATAATTATTTCTATAAGCCCGATATGATTTCCAATCTGAGAATTTTGTGAGTTGCGAGCTTTGGACAAAAGTTTTATCTCTTTTCCTCATCTTCCGTTTAACATCAACTGAGATCCAAGGTAAGTTCCTGTACCTTTGGTTGCTTTGATGGTACATTGTTTTTCAACTCTCACTCAAAGCATCACATATTTTTCCCCAGTTTGTGGTCCACGGATTTGTATTTTAGGGTTGAGATAAAATCCCACAAAGCCTTGCAATCATCAGATTTCAGGCTTGCTCATTGCTTTATCAAATTGTGTACACTTTCCTTTGTGGTTTACCTGGAATTTGGTTTCCAGCATAATATAAAACAAAACAATTGAGTTGGTCCGAGATGCCCGGTAGGACCTCCACGTTTGAACAATTTGGGATTTTGTTTACAATGAAAGGTCTTAATTATACTGTTGGATATTGGTCTAGTAATTTTAGTTGACGCAATGCTATATGAGATTTTCCAGTAGGAAATCTAGAAATTTTTCACATGCTAAAGTTTTGGGTTGTGAATTTGGTTTTTCACGGTCCAGTCAAACCAATTCATATCGGGTAAATTTAGGTCACACCTATAAGAACATTTGGATAGTGACGATGACTTTTGGTGATGCACTTTGTGAAGATGAGTCAACGATCAAGTGATGTCGGGTTTCTTCCAGTCCTATAATAGCTAGCCAGATAAAGGGGTTTGGTGGAATTTGCGAACTGTATACTGGCCAATCGCAGGATTGACTCACCTCTCCTTCACAGTTTTCCCTCCAGATCAGCTCATCGAAGTTAATTAGGGAATCCGCTGGTGCAATAAAACTCCACTCCGTTTGCATCCCGGTCTTTACGTACCGCTGTGAAATTTTTTTCTGGAAATTTCATAAAGTGCCATATTGCGTTGATTTTTGTTTCGCAACCACTAACACAATACTGGTTTGTGGTGATCTAAAGTAACGCAAGGAAAGGCACCCTGTTTAATTTACTTTTTATACCGTTTGGCAGTTGATAATTCATCCCTCTCAAATGATGTTTACGATTTTTAATTTGTGTCATCTGAAAATTTGAAACATTTTGGTTTACTTGGGTCGTAGTTTTGGTAAGGGTAAAACACCACTGTGCCACGTTCTCTATAATATATCCTCAAAATCTAGATAGGGTTGAAAATGGATTTGAGGTAGTTATGGCTCTTGTATTGAAAAGATACGAATCAAAATTTAGCATAATCCACACCCGAAACAGACCCAAGAGAAGCTTGGTAGGTTTTTTGACAAAGCATAATCTATGTCATTTTTCTTACACAATTTGTGTGGTACCACAACTCACACTCATCACACAATAGCTCTTGCAGCCTTCTTCCACTTCTTCTTTTACAATGCCACATGGATTTGACATTCTGCGTGAGAGTGCGAGTGTGTGCAGGACCAGATGACTTCATTTGGCCGCTTGAGTAATATGATACAACAACAAATGATGGTAACTAGGGATCTTCATGGTCATAATCTTGACGAATAACAAAACTTTTTTCTTGAACTTTATAATACACAATACTCCCACATTTCCTACTATATCCAAATCGCAAGTTTAAAAAAAAAACAAAAACCATAATTCGTTATGGAGTTGGTGGAATATTGATTTACGGGTAAATGGAACATACATGTAGTCATCATCAATAGTAGGTTAACTTGCCATGTATTTATAACAATCGGCGCAAAATAGTTATTGGCAGAAATCATCAAAAAATGTGAGTCACCCCTGTATGCATACTGGTCTCTATATTTGTAATATTTTTAACCAGTGTATTGTGTTCACACAGTGATGACCAAGGGGGGGGGGGGTGTGGGGGGGGGGGGGGGGGGGGAACAAGACAGGTGGTTTAACAAGTCACTGTAACAGTAAAGTGATGAGGGAAACACCCTGTAAGGCTACTTATGTCCTACAGCTACCCGAATATCGCTTGGTCGACGAGGCAAGCGAGATCAAGTGTCCTTGCCTCAAGTGCCAACACATTGGCCTCACAGGAACTCGACCCACGCCCTTCGGAATCACCTTGAGTCGGCAGTCATATCCGCTGGACCACATGGGGGGGGGAGACTGGGTCAAGAAAAATTGGTGTGGCAGGGGAAATTGCCCCCTGTTTTCCACCAACTGTAGAAAGGCAGGGAGTCATCTTGGCAAATGTAACGACTGCATTTTGGAAAGGTTCAACAGTAATATTTTTCTGTCCTCCTCATATAATTTACAAAGTTTGCTGCAACCCCTTGGAATTACACTCTTTTTCCCTAAATAAATTTTCTACAATTATTAAAATCAATTCGCATGTGTTTTCCTTGTCTAGTCATGGTCACGTTTCCTTAAAATGATTAATAATATTCAATTTTCCCCTGAATATCAGCGACCAAAGGATGTACACCTGATTTTTGCCTCCGGCAAATTATGGCGCTATTGATAATAAATCAGGGACTGCAGGGGACAACAAAGCACCTTTTGATCTGGAACTGCATAGCCATTATTTATTGTCCCTGAAGTTTGAAAATATTTCAGGTGTTATCCGCCACCCCATTTTAATTGATCTATTTTTTTCATCATGAGGTGGAATACCTACCTTGTTTACAATAAAATAACCATGATATTCTTCTACTGTGTTTCATTTAATTTTGATCATATATGCTTCATCATTTATTCAAAAAGGAAATGAAGATGAATAAAAGTCACGACAGAAAAGGTTTTTGCAGTCTGTTGACCTAACATCTCTTTTGTACAAAACCAAACTTGCCACGTAGCCCCTCATTTCTAATCATTTGTGTTATTAGCAGAAATAAAAAATAACAATATATACCAGAAAACAGAAACAATGCAACTTAGAGGAAGCAGTTTGAACAGTGCCATGTTTCACTACCTTACAATCACAGAATGGCAAATTTATGCTTCTTGTATTCATTTGAGTGTAAAATTCAGGGGTGTGAAGCTCCTTCACAACCAGTCGTCCGTGCTTGGCGCTGACATTTTGAATCTTGCACGGAATAATTATTAGTTTGGGTGCTTGTATCACCAAATGTCAATTCGATCAAACATCCGGCAAATATCAAGTTGTTGGATGTTGGGTGCTTTGGGTGGTTAAATTTTTTGTCCTACCCATGGCCACCCAACGATTGAAATGACACGTCAGCTCGTCTTGATTTAAATAAAAACGCTACAATGAATCATCTTTTACCTAAGCGCGCCTAAGCAACTAAGCGAGTGAGTATCTTAGCACAATGATCCAGGTGCATTACACCTGGCCTGGCCACCTCTAACACACATACCTCAATTTGTATCACTACCATAAGTGTATATGCAAAGCGCACCCCAGTATGTGGAAGAATGCGGATGCCCCCATTGCTTTCGATTGTTGGGTACTCTAAGTTTTCTTTTGGTTCGTCAAAACTCGAGAGATGAATTCTAACGATTGACGTACGTTTTGCCATCCTCTAATCTATATAGAACCTCTTTGGTAACATTAACCACAGAGATAAGGGGTATCGCTGTAATCATCGCGATTATTGTCTCCAATTAAATCCGCAAGTGGTCCCTAATGGGATTTGAACAGGGTACCCCCACTGCTCCAGATGCAATCTTGCTAACCAACCACTTTACTCTGGGTCATATTTCTCTTGGACATAACAAATGTGCACGCATTGATCGTTGCATGTACTATGCGTCTACTCATTAGCTAGAAATTAAACAATAGGGGAAACGCTCGTGTTATTGAAAGCCCGCAACGTCACCGTTTTCTCTCACACCTCACAACCTCGCGGCGCCTCCTTCTGTTGCGCACCATCCACGCGTCGTTCGCTGTTACTGCCCAAGCACACAACCCTATAAATCGGTGCGTCACACGCGTTATGTTATCAGTGTTGCATTTCCCCCTTCCCCAGTGTTCCATTTCTGATCGGCCGATTTTTCTTTCTGCAATAATTTGCGAAAACACAATCGATGGAAGAAACCATGCTCTAAAAGATTCATGCATTCCTAATGCACAAAAGTGCTCTCCCGATGACCCCTGTAAATTTTGCTTAGGAAAGAATTTTGAGGTCCGAGTGATAGCATGTGGTGGGGGATCAGTTTTTTTTGTGTTATTGTTGCTTTTCACTTGCAAATTGTGACGAACGTAAATACCGTGGGTCTCATAAATATGCATAAGGCCTTTCCAAATACGAAATACGTAAACCAATATGGTGGTCCCAAAACTGATTTTTAGTGCCGTAATGGCTCATTAATAATACTTTTGGGCACCTTGATTTTGGTACGCCGTTTGTGGAGAACCTCTTGTCCCATCTTATATAAGTCCATTGGTCCTACATGCAAACACAATGAGCGCTGTTTTTTGGCGGTACGAGGCGTCACTTCTTAAATGTCCAAAACATTATGAGCCAGAGTATAGACCATGCACTTTACATTGATTAATATCACTAGATATATTATCAGATTATTTCTTCAAAGAGTAAGGGTAGCATATGACAACTTAATGAGAATCTTCATTATCTGCTTCTGTGTGGGAGTAGATCGTACAGACAAATCCATTATGATTATGTATCCTTGCAAAATAAAGCTTATTGATGTAATGTACAAACAAGAAGCTTTTAAAGAAATTATCTTAATCTTCGATTTTTTTGTAGCCATTATTTTTTGTATTTTGCAACAGTTTTGAAATTGTGTGAGTGTTATTTTCACGAATCCTTAAAAAAGCATATTTCTTCTTTTAACAACTTAATACATTTTTTTGTATTATTTATATTCGTGTTTCCACATTGACAGAATCTGTGAAAATAAAATGACTGTCAAAACAACAGTAATACTTAGTTTGGTTGAATGATACAATGTGCAATTGATGCAATGGTTATTCCAGTGAAGCAACCTTTTTCACTCGTGCAACATAAATTGTGAAATTTGGAAAGGTGCCATATTTGGGTGATTTGGGCATCTATACTGACGGCCAATTAGGAGTGGTGCTTATATTTTGTAACCCCTGGTTTTGAGTTATGGCCAATCACGAAACCAAACCAATTCCTTTTGCCTGTAGTAAAGAATGTTAGACCCGTACTGTAATCCATACTTTGATGCCTCAATGTTTTACCTTAACCAAAGCTAAAAACTGATTGAACTTATACATACCTTCTATCTAGACAGTTGATTTGGTTAAAAGAGCGACATCAGAAGATTTTGAAATAGAATTTTTACAATAAGTAAACTAGAACTAAGGAATAGTCAAAAGCCTCAATTCAAGTTCAACACAGAGGAAATGGCCACAAACGTTTTGAATGATATTTTGGTGCCCATTTATGTGACTTGACCTTTGGGTGTTTCTGTAACTTAATTTTGGTGGATGGAAGAAAATGGTGTAAATTCTGTAAACTGGACAATCAACGAGATGTTGTTTCCATATCAATAATTATTTAGGCGGTTTTTAACAACTGTACCATTTAATTTATTTGGAAAATTATAATTGTACATTTGATATCACTTAGAATGATTTTAGCAATATATCCATCATATAAATTCTATTTTAAATAATTTTAAAAGTTGGTATCAGTGCAAAATCCAATTGTATATACTTTTTTCCTATCAGACAGTCCAAGTTAGTTGTGGCTCCCTGAAGGAAAATAACAAGTTTGAGTGATCGCCTGTCTCTGACTGAATCATGGTTTTGTTTTGTTCCAATGTGTAAAGCTTTATGTCGTGATACTTGAAAAGGATGCCAAAATCTGTTAGTTGTAGTAGTCAAGGAAACAAGACAAATTTGAAATAAAAAGTCCACAGACTTCAGGACAACACCTTTTCACTAACCACTAATGTACTTTTATTATATCAGTTCTAAGCTGAATAATTATTTCTTTATTCCTCGTGCATCACTCTCTGCATTTAAAAAACAATAGCTTTACAAGATGCAAAGTAATGGAAAAGCTTTTTCTTTTTGTTGCTGCTTTAGCTGCAAATTAAAAATGCTTTCCCCTCCCAAAGCACGTTAGGGCTTTGAGTGTCCTCTTATGTGCCACCCTCCTTTCATACAAGCCATTAGCCTTCCAACACTATTTGTTGTCATAGATTTTGTTTTTTCCTCCTGACTTTCCATTCACTATTACCAGTTCGGGCCGACTGCCTGATCCGGCAATTTTGCCGCCAGGCCGGCAAGTATATTGTCAGTTAGGCATCAGTAAAAACAAGCATCCCTGCAGAATTCGGAAACCTTAAACGGTTCTATTGGATGGGGACTTAATATTTTTTTAGGGGGAAGTCCATAATTTACCCATGACAATGTATATTATGTCGCCAAATTTTAACCCAGGACCAAAAATCTTCGACTTTGGGGTTGTGTTAAAATTGGGAAAAGTTCAAAATTGTCACTTGGTACTTTTATGGAAATGTTAGGTTTTAAAATCGTTTTTATATCACAAAAATATTTTTTATCGTAGTGTAAAACATATGTGATGAATTACCTTTGTGTACAATCACTTTCTATGATCTAAAAAAGCACGGGATGAAAGTACTTTACCAACGTTAAGGTGGAAATGGACCGCGCCTGCAATGAATTGTGGTAAACAACACTGCCGGTTCCGGCAAACACATTGCCGGCTACGGCAAAAATTGCCGTATACCGGCAGTCAGGTCGAACTGATTTTACGGCCCTCTTGTTTGATTTTAAAAGAATCTTGCCAACTAAACAAGTTGGTTATTTTCTTGGTTTGGTCTCATATCTGTGGTTAAACAGGTGGTCCAAAAAAAGGTGTACACTTTTTCGGTGCAAAATTCTCAAAAGTGGGTAAACAGGTCAAATAGTTTGAGGATATTTATTAAATACATATCTGCGGTGGCATGGTTGAAAATGGCATTGAAAAAAAAACCGGAAATGACCCATAAATGACCTCGCCGCCAGAAGAAAAAAGGTCAAAAACCATTTTGCACAGAACGTTAGTCTATGGCATCTGTTGCGGGTCAAAATTATAATCACGATTGATACACACATTGAACAACGTATCCCGTCATGGTACTGATAATCTTGAATTTAATAATAACCACAAAGGTAAGAATTATGGCATCTCAATTATTTCAAGTTTCTCTTATCAATTTAAAAATAAAACGGCTGTAATATTTCTTCTTTATGATCTTGTCCCAAACCATGCAATTATTGAAAATATACAAGCAGAGTAGTTTTGACAAGAAAAACATGCATGTCTCTTTCAATTTAAAATATCCAGGAAAATATCCCCCAATTGAAATCAACTTAATTATTATGTAAATGGACATTTTCATGTTCAGTTTCACAGTTGAGATATTCGCCCATTCATTTTCAAACGGTAAACACTTCACACAAACACGAAGGGTGGTCAGTGGTTTGTTACGTGAGTAGGCATACAGTTCACCCAATGGTATTGATTACTGTTAACCATCATGATTGTCCCATAGATGTACGTGTGTGCAAAGTGGGTTTTGACCATTTCTCTCTACACGGCCGCCATTTTCTTATTTGAGCTTTGTTTTCGATGCCATTTTCACAAGGGTTCAACAAGATATTGTAGTTAATAAATATCGTAAAAATATTGTGATATGTCCACCCACTTTTGAGAAATTTGCAGATATAAAAGTGTAAACCTTTTTTTTGACCACTCTGTAGTTGCTAAGTTTGTCTTATAGTTAGTAATGTATTTTAGTGAGATTAGGTTCAGGTGCCTTTTGTAATTTTGCATTGCCAGTATTAGTGGTGTAAACCAGACAGTCTCAATTAGGGTGGATTGGGGGAGGGGGCAAGGACGGATTTAGGGGGGAGCACCTGGCATATGCTACTTTTGTTGAAAAATACAGCAAATAAACTTGCATCATCAAAATGCCAGTCTGGAACATGACCTCAGATGACCTTTTACCTTGGTCTACGACCTTTGACATCATCCACATATGAAGGAAACCCTACTGCACTTTGACCCTAAGTCTGGTTTAAATCGAACTTTTCGAAGACATGAAAAACAAAAACCTAACCAAACTGGAACACACATACGGACGTGCACGCTAAATCGCAAAATCACCCTCTGCTTTTCAAGTTAGAGGGGTAAAATGCGCAGGTAAGGCATAAAAAATTGTTTGTTTGGCGTAACCCGACCGACCCTAAAAAAACCTGCCGACTCAAAAGTTTTTATGCAATTAGCACAAAATAAAAAAAATATTCTGCCGACCGACCCATTATTTTCAGCCACAATTAAAAAAAAGTATTTTTTTTACCAACACAAAGACGAAAAAATAACAAAACAAGACAACAAAGCAACTACAACAAGTAAAATAAAAGATCTTTGCTATGTCATTGAAAAAAAAACTTCAAATAGTAGCATCTTGTATTCATTTTAGAGTAAACATTGAGATCTAAAAAAAAAAATTTAAAAAAATCTGACTGACCGACCGACCGACCCTGATATTTTTTCTCTGTTACGCCAAACAAACATATTTTTTTATGCTTAAGGCGCTCCCTTCAGATTTTGGAACTGACTGAAAACAAAAAGTGGCAAACAAATAGTGACTGGCACCCCCAATTGAGAATTCTTGGATCTGCCCCTAAGGTGCCGGATGTGGTGGAAGTAGCAATATAAATAGATAATATACAGAATTTAATTCCTGAATAAATCTCAGCAAGTGGCCTCACCAGGATTTGAAAAATATTCAAGCTTAATTAACTGCCCTATGTTTAACATTTCAAGGAATCATTTCCCAATGATTTTTGCAAGGATGCTTCCAAAAAGGACTCCTTTTATTTTATAAATTTTATTGTTGACATTTTACCATTCTAGGGCATTTTTGCATAAAAAAATAAGATTGACCAACTTTGAAAAAAAAGGAATATGGAATATCTTCTCCACACCAGAAATTCATGTGGCCAACTGGAAATAACTTTTTTTTAAATTTTGGCCCAATTTCTTATCACAGAGTGGATATAAGCCTCAGTCTGAAATGAGTCTTGATGCAACTTGACTCCCAGATTATGGACATGTCCCAAACACAAATTCTATCTACTCTGACATTCTAAATGTATCATATTGCACATTTGGCTTAAACATTACACCTTGTATCCTGTTATTCAATGCCCATAGCTGCAGTCTATACACTTTGATCAGTACTGAATAAGAAGGGAATTGTTAGGTTTCACTCCAACACTGAAAAGCAGTTTTGTGGGTGCACAGGCCGCTGCCATATCACTACACTGCAAAGTAACCAATATGCTCTGTGATATTACTTTTTCTCATTGTTTTCTCATGATTTCTTTCTTTGCAATTGCTATTTTCCTCCTCTAAAATAGTCAAAAATGAGTTGTAACGTTGATAGAACTAAGATAGATGGTGGATGTACCAGTGCAATTGAAGAACAATTTTCACTGTTGTCATCACCATCTTCTTATTTTCATCACAAGCATACTGGAAATTAGGTCATTAAGCATGCTTATTGGCTCGTTAACTACAACTACCCTAATCACAATAAGAAGATAAAGAGTATAACCATGTTCACACAGTCACAAAACTCCAAGGGTTTTGAAAACTCCGGAGGTGAACACGTAATCCAATTATTTTACTTCTACTCAAATGGTGTCCACACGATCGCCAAAACTCTGAAAATCATCCCCCTGACCATTCTCCTCTTCTGCTTCTCATATCGGAGTGGTAGACCATAAGTCACATAAAACCCCGCTGACCCTTGAGAAAATCTGGAGTTTAAACCCCTAATATACGTCCTCCACGGTCAAAAACCCCTCGATCGACATTCCATAAATTTATGAAAACCTCTCCGGAGTTTCAGCCCTTCATGTGGAACGACTTATGAAACACTATCGTCGCTGGGGCCATCTCCAGGGAAAGATTACAAATCTATACATCAGTGTTGGTTTACACTTTGTGTCACAAACAGACATTGTTTTCTTCCTTTAATTTCCTTTAAGACATTCACCTTTTTTCCACGTGAGGGTCATCAGGAAGATAATACAAGGGTGATTACAAAAAACCAACTTGACCTGATTGTGCCCACCATTTAATTTTTTAAATAACATATATCTAACATATCATTGGAAAGCTATTTATATCTTTATTTGCTGACTGCAAAGATATTCCAACAGTTAGGTATAGGCTAGCGTCACTCTTTTGAAATCAGGTATCTAGTCTTTTACCCCTATCCATGAGAGGGTGGTGTTTTTGGTCAATCCCACAATGCACCAGTTTTGGGAAATTTCAACCTCAATAAGGTCATGTGATCACATAAAATCCTATTCTCCAAATCTCAACACTAAAAACCCTGATTTAACGCTCATTTTAGCCAACGAAGGCATTAGTACTTAGGTAATTTTTTGCATGATTATGAAATGTTCTTGTGGTTCTTAACTTTTGAATGCTTTTTATCCTAAGTACTGACATGGTTTAGTATACATACGGTATAGGGCACTTTGCTAGCATCATGGATTGATTCAAAACACCCTCTTGTGGCTAACTAAGCAAATGAATAAAAAAGATAAATGTCTATGTTTATGTCAAATAAAGTGGTATATTAAAGGTGTAAAAAGGCCACAATGAATGGTAAGTTTTATATTTCAAAACTTTTTCAAGAGTGGCATATTTTGGTTTACAAATACGTAAAAACCTCAAAACGGGTGTTCGCTGATGTCGGTTCCTTCCTTAACACAGTCTTCATCAATTCCTCCAAGAAACTGATACATGTATTAAGTTAATTTATTTTTCAAATGATTTTAAGAGTGATGAGGATGTAGAAAACATTAAGAGGGCATCGATGGTAACCTGTGACTGAAGTTTTGGGTTAAATAGCATCACATGTGGGCATTCTTCGTCAATTTGTATGACCCTAAAAACCGGGTAATAATTTAGTTAATTTCACCCAATGATTGTGTTGTAAACGTAACCAATCTGTTAATTACTTTTTCTTCAGTCCAAACCTACCCAAAAATAATGTTTCAACACCCTTTTCATTAGATTAGCTTAGATTATGTTGTTAAAAACAAATTTTACCAATTTTGGCCAAAATTGCTGATTTGCACAAATTTTTTTGACTTTTTTGGCCCAAAATTGCTGATATTTGCCAAAATGCGGTCTTTTTTATTTGGGGGGCCCAGGGGCCAACTGGGGGGGGGGGGCAAGAAAGAAATTTTGTGGGGAAAATGCCCCCCATGCCACCATCACTGACTTCTCAATAACCAATCAAGACCTACACAATTAGGAATCAACTAATTTGGATCTAGCAGTGCGTATCAACAACCATACAAAATAGCACTGGACCTTTAGATCAGTCACACTGCGCTCTTCCTATGGGACCAAACTGGAACAAACACTCACACACATACAAATTAAAGAAACTATCAATGATTCATTCAATTTAAAAATGATTAAATCCAATTTTGTATACTTGTAACAAGTATACAAGTGGGAATTACAGATCTTTCACATTAAAGGCTTATGTTGTCACTCATGCACATGTTGTATAGTATTTGTGGTTGTGGAACCATGTAACTTGGGGTGATTCTAACAAAGGTGCATATGTTGTTCATAGTCCAATAGACTATGAACGACAGATAGGGTACACAGTAGTTTTGGCCACCAACCACGTTCCAGGAGCAGGTCTCCCTCACTAATCTCAAAGGGCAGCTATCAGTGGCATTTTGCAGGGGATGGAGGGGCAAAGAGGGAATATATATTTTCATGGGGCAAGCATATGTTAAAGATTGTTAGTACAGTATAGGCCTATGTTGTTTTCACTGTAAATTGTTGTGTGTGCAGAAAATCACTGGGTTTCCCCAGTAGGGGGGGGGGAAGGCTGGGTGAAATAAGAGGAAGGCAAGATTCCCCAACAGGGGAAAAAGATGTCTACAACCCCCACCCCACCCCAATTACAGTTACACTATTGGCAGCTATGCTTTTGGTTTTTCTTATCTTTTTTGGACTCATAATTTTCTTCCTTTAACCTGAAAAAAATAATGAAAATTTTATATATTTTAAAAGAAGCAGGAGCGAGATTCAAACCCGAGAAAACTGTATCACAAGGTTAGATACCTAACTACTAGATCAGCGAGGATTGCGGTGCCGGAATTGCAATTCTAATCCTTCATAACTTTTACGGAATAAATTGATACTGCCGTTGTGATTAGCACCCAAAATAATGAATAGCACCACTCCGGAACAATCGCCATAAGTGATGGTCAAAATCTCACACAATTGTCCTATAGGGTGTTTGCAAGGGAGGTCAATAGGTTAACTTGGCCAGACCTGTCCTCCATAACAACCCAAGCATGCAGAGGATACAACAGAATCACCTGCAGAAATAACTGCAATGTTCAGGTGAACCAGGTGCATGTATTGTATTCTCTGCACATTTGAATCACCTGGAGGGCAAACAAAAGTCCATTCGGCATAATTTACCTTCTGTGAAAGGGCCTTGTCTCAGGTATAATTGCTTGTCCTCCAAATAATTTGTTATTCAAGGCGTGATCTCTATTTAAAGTGACTGGAGGAGATTTTTTAGGACACAAATTTCTCTCAAATTTCACTGGATCGGTTGTAGACCACCTACCGAGAACGTTTCGAAGGTTTATTAGACAAACAGGTGCAAAAGAAAACCGCAAACCTTGTTTTGAACTTGCCTGCTATCATAATCGTTCCCCATAGAAAACCATGCTTTCACTTTCTGTCGTGCACGACAGAAACTACTAAATCATCTTCTTATTACATAAAGATGGCGTATTCAGCTTATTCACTTCAGGTGTGATCTAATACATTGGTAAGCATTCCAAATATGTAAAAAACCGGGGTTCAAGAAAAATTGGGGGCGCTTCTGTCTGTAAATCTCTTCATGTCTCTTTAACTTTTGTAATTCCATATATGGGCATTACCAGCATGTATAGGAAACAGGTTTATTTTCCATTAAGATTTTGCCAGTTGATGGTGTGTCCTTGGTATAAGATATTCATGAGTTAGACTAGAGTAAAGACTCTTTTATGGAATAAAGCTGTACAATCCTTGTAATCCTTTGATCCTCTTATAGAAGATTTCATGCTAAGCTAATTCCATGATGTCTTACATGAAGGATGAACCAGTTTGATTTTGTATGCCCCTGCTACCCACCCCCGTAGCACTTCTTTGTCATGAGTAAAATGGTTTAGCACAGTTTTTGCTGTACATTTGTTCAGCATCAGCAAAACAGAACCCATTTTTCATGCCATCCTGGGTAAGACCCCCCCCCCCCCCCCCGGGCTGAGAAGATTAATGGTGTTTATTGCACATTTTGGTGCTTTTTCATTTAAGTCAAAATTTCCAAATTTGCAAAAATGGTCAAAGTTTTGAGGGAAAACTCACAAATTGCGTGTTTAAAATTTTGGCCCAAAATCGGCGCATCCCTGGTTACCCTACCTAAATCAAACTTGAGACCCCCTCAAAATCTAAACTTTTTTGTGGGAGGTCGGGGAATGAGACTATATAGGGTCGCAAAATGCTCTGTTAACTTATTTTCAATATGGTTTAAATTGAAATTAGTATCTTTTTTATTAAAATATCATTTGTATTATAAATAATATTTTGTAGTTTGTTTTGATGGTTATTGAGTTCATTAATTTGATTGATCTTGACTATTTTTAGCATATAAATATTTGATTAATTTGATTGTTTAGGATTTCCCCTAATATGTTTACTAATGCACCTTCTAAGTTCTATTTTTATACTAATAGAATGTTTCATCATAATTATTTTAGTTTTGCGTAATTATGTTTTTAATTGTTTTTTTTTTAAATTATAGTATTGTGTTCATATTGACTTTCATTATGATTAGTAAGTTATTTCAATATGTTTGCACTATATGTAATTAGCAGCCTTTATGTTTATTATTTTTCGAGTTCATTAGCTTCAATTATTTTAGTTTTTAGTAGTCAGTGTATGTTATTGTGCTATCCACTTGTTTTATTGATTATCATGTTTTGAGGTATTTGTTTTGTGGTGTTGCTTTAGCTAATGATTTTATTTTTTGCTATTATTATAATATTTTATAAACATAATTATAATATAATGGTTAGTACAGTATTATTATATCAGTAGTTGTAGTCGCATTAGCCTCATGGGCATTCGATTTTTATTATTGATTTTATATTATACAAAATATTCTCAAAGTATAAAACAGGTCAAAGAAACACATGCATATAATTATTATGATGTTGTAAAAGTTACTCAATCCTATCAACAAGGACCTATTAGTGAGGTGGGTATTGAACACGCACCATGCAAACCGGTCATAGACTTAAGTGCGAGTCCATCAACATAATCTCCAGGGTAGAGGTATAGAAGGTTGCACTAAGTGGATAAAACGTACTGAATGCCTCGGAGAACAAGTAAAATGCATAGATTCTAAAAAGTATCTTTGAAGTATTGCTGAGTGTACTGATCACAAAGTTCATTTCAGTCCTCACATGAACAAATATAGGGTATGAGAAAATAAACAATGAAAGTGTTGCACTGGCTTAGGTTTCACACCACTAAATCCTGTCCATTCGTTCCTTTACAAAATGGCCGAGATGAAAACTCATTTTCTCCGCATGGAAACCATCTAGACCTAAAGCTAACATCTGCTTGAAGGTCCTCATATCTCCTACCCAATCAATACTTGAAATTAGGGTAGTGATCCCCAAAATTTCGAGCGACTGGACGGAAGATAGCATGCACCGTGGACCTGGAGGTCAGAGCACTTATAAGTTCAGGTGGTCCCTATGTAAGAATTGCTAAAATTGGTTGTCGGATCAAAATAACATGTATATCAATGACAACCTTTTTGATATACTACAGTTTTATATTAATATGCTAGCACCCATGATTTGCAACCCAGGGCTCGCAATTTCTCACAGTTTTTAGGGTATACTAGGCGAGGGTCACCCAAAAAAACACCCTCATTTGCAGTGGGGGCTGGACTTACCTGTTTCTCAAGTTATTTACTGGTGTATGAATCCTTAAAGGGGCAACAAGAGAATTTGAGACACCAAAATATTGGCAGATATTAATTTCCAGATAGATTAGACACTCAAGATTTCTTACCTTGTATTAGGCTACAAGGACAATTTCTTAAGGAGAGAAAAAAAAGGCTGATTTTGATTTGCTTATATTTCAACAAAAATAAAGCTGAATTTTTGTATTTGCTCCTATACAAAATTAGAAATTGCAACCATTTGCTACCAAAAGAAACATTTTCTCAGCTTAATCCTCTCAGGTGGGGATTATTTTTGATTGAAAGTTTTTTTTTAAAAAAAAAAAACAGTTACATTTTATTTTTTAGGGAAACCTGATATGTGAAATTCCGTTTGCCAACTTTAACTAGCCGCAACCAAAAGATGTTATTGTCAAAGGACACATATGTTGTGTGGATACAAGGTGTCAGGGGCACCCGGGGGGGTGGGACCGGCGGGGTTTGGGGTGGGCGGGCTGGGAGAATTGACCTTTTTTGCCCACCCCCAATTTCCTTTTGTAAAAATCAGCGATTTGGGGCCTAAAAAATCACCAAATATTGGCAAAAATCTGTGATTTGGGGCCAAAATTGGTTAAAAATCTTCACGTTACCTCCCTTTTTTTCCCCCCATGAAAAAAGGTCGCTGGCTGGCGCCGCCACTGAAAGGTTGGCTCGAAACTCTGCACCCAGGGGAAGAGATTGCAGTGGGGCTGAGCGCTAATTTAGGCCCAAAATATTCCGGGGTACTCAGCACCCAAACCCACCCCCCTCAGATGACAAACAAACAAAAGAAATTGGTGCATATTGCTAATATTGATTTTGAGTTATCTACAAGAAAATGCACTCTTTTGTTGTCTATTGTGCAGAAATTGACCAATAGCTTATTCCTTACTTGCAAACCCCGGTCTAATTTTAACTACTGGGGTTTTGAAGTAAAATGTTGCATATTAAAAGGTCCAACAGCTAACATTAAAATACACTCGCGGTTCTCCGAACCGCTCAATCCCCCTGGCGGGAGCGGTTTAACAATTTTTAAATCATCAGCTGCAACTACCCCCTTAAACCCAAAAATCCCCTTAAACCCCAACAACCCCCCTTAAACCTGGGCAACCCCCTTAAACTCGTGCAACCCACCTAAACCACAACAAGCCCCCTTAAGCCCAGGCAACCCCACTTAAAAAAAAACCGGCAACCCCTTTAAAACCGACAAACCACCTTAAACCCCAACCATCCCCCTTAAGCCCAAAAACCCCACTTAAACCCGGACAACCCATGTGAAAGTCAGCGCAATGCATCAGCAGCAGGCGGTGCATGATGTGCCATGTCTGCGCATGATAGCGTACTTATGTGCCACACAATCCCCTACAACCCAAAAACCCCTTAAACCCAAAAATCCCCTTAAACCCCAACAACCCCCATTTAACCTGGGAAAACCCCCTTAACGTGCACCCACCTTAAACACAAGAAGCCCCTGAAGCACAACAAACCCCCCCTCAACCCAGACAACCCCTTTAAACCCGAAAAACCCACCTTAAACCCCAACAACCCCCTTAAGTCAGACCAACCCCCCTTAAAACCCGGACACCCCCTTTAAACCCAGGGACCAACCCCCCTTAAACCCCAACAATCCCCCTTAAACCCAAAACCGCCCCCTTAAAGCGACACCCCCCTTAAACCCGGACAACCCCCCTTAAACTGGACAACCCCCTTAAAACTCGTGCAACCCACCTTCAAACACAACAAAGCCCCCTTAAGCCAGACAACCCCCCCCCCTTAAAACCGGACAACCCCCTTAAACCCGGACACCCACCTTAAACCCCAACAATCCCCCTTAGTCCAGACAACCCTCTTAAACCCGGACAACCCCCCTTAAACCCAGACAACCCACCTTACACCCCAACAATACCCTTAAACCACAAACCCCTTAAAGTGGACAACCCTAACCCCAACAACCCCTTAACCTGGACAACCCCCCTTAACTCGTGCAACCCACCTTAACCACAAAAAGCCCCCTTAAGCCAGACACCCCCCCTTAAAACCAGACAACCCCTTTAAACCCGCGACAAACCACCTTAAACCCCAAACACTCCCCCCAACCCCCCTTAGCCCAGGACAAACCACCTTAAACCGGACCAAAACCCATGTGCAACGTCCGCGCAATGAATACGCAGGGAGCATGAATGTGTGAATGTCGCACATGCATACGCGTATTATGTGCCACAAATCACCTTAAACCCAAAAATCCCCTTAAACCCAAAAATCCTTACACCCAAACAATCCCTTTAACCTGGACCAACCCCCCCTTAAACTAGTGCAACCAACCTTAACCACAAAAGCCCTAAGCCCAGACAACCCCCCCAAAACCAGAAAACCCTTAAAACCCGGACAACACACCTTAAACCCCAAACAATCACACCTTAAGTCCAGACAACCCCCCTTAAATCCCAGAAAACCCCTTTAAACCCAGACAACCACCTTAAACCCCAACAATCCCCTAAACCCAACACCCCCTTAACGCTGTACAACCCCCCTTAACCCGGCAACCCCCCTTAAACCTGGACAACCCCCCTTAAACTCGTGCAACCCAACTTAAACCACAACAAGCCCCGTAAGAACCCAGACAACCCCCTTAAACCGGACAACCCCCTTTAACCCGGACAACCACCTAAACCCCAACAATCCCCCTTAGTCCAGACAACCCCCCTTAAACCCGGACAACCCCCTTTAAAACCCAGACAAACACCTTAACCCCAAAAAGCCCAATTAAACCAAACAACCCCCCTTAAAGATGGACAACCCCTTAAAACCCGGACAACCCCCCTTAAAATGGACAACCCCCTAAACTCGTGCAACCCACCTTAAACCACAAACAAGCCCCCTTAAGCCCAGACCAACCCCCCCCCCTTAAACCCGAACAACCCCCTTAAACCCGGACAACCCACTTAAACACCAAACAATCCCCCTTAAGTCCAGACAACCCCCTTAAACCCGGACAACCACCTTAAACCCAGACAAACCCACCTTAAACCCCAACAATCCCCCTTAAACCCAACACCCCTTAAAGATGGGACCACACCCCCTTAACCCGGACAACCCAACTTAAACCTACTAAGCGCGAGGTACATGATTCCCCACCCCTCCACCAAGTTTCATCAAAATGGACTTATGGATCTTCAAGCTTTTGGTAAAAAATACCCCCCACCCCCCCAAATTAATCATGTAATTATGCAATTAGACTTAATTAGCATATGGCACGCCCATAATCTAATCAGATGAAGGGCATGACAGTCTGATCCCACACAAGTTAAATTACCATAACCCTTATGGTTCTCATGATATCGCGTTCACAAGCTTTTGGGTAAAATACCCCCAAATTAACTCATTAAATTATTGCAAATTTAGGTACCTATTAGCATATGCCATGGCCCATAATCAAATCAGATGAAGGGCATGGCAGTCCGATCCCACCACCCAGTTAAATCACCATAACCCTTAGGGTCTCATGTTATCGCGTTCACAAGATTGTGTTGGACGCCGCTGCCGACGACGCCTTGACTGATAGAAAATCCCCCTTCTGCTTTCAAGCCAGGGGGATAACAACACAAACATGGCATTTGGGGTGGGGAGGGTTATTTCCATTTTTTGAGACACTTTTGCCGATATGTGGCTCACTTTTGCTTTTCTCTCTGAGAATAAAAAGACCTCAAAAGTCATAAAAAATTCGCAAAATGCATATTTTAAAATCTAAAGTATACACACCAATCACCTAAGACCTTATAAATGTACAGTCGGATGATTTGATTTAAACAGTTTTAGAAATCATCGGTAGATGTTTTGTTTTTTTTCAGGGAGTTCAGATTTAAATTGCAATGTAGCCTTTTACAGTTAATGTTGCTGTTTCTCCAATCGTATATATGTCTCTACTTGATGTGAAAGCCTAGCAATGCCCATAGGCCCCATCAAGTACCATGGGAAACAAACTTGGGGTTGATGGTAGAAGCAATAATGTATATTGCAAAGCCCTATTCAAACTGTGCTAATATTGATGGTTACATTAATAAAACAGTGTTGTGTTTATATCTTGGGAATGAAATGGAATTTGAGTACTCTAATTAGGATGACAATGAGAAAAATAAGGCTTTCATTGATATCAAAATTGACTTGGGTAAATTGGGGGGGTCCAAAGACGATTGGGAAATGCACCTTTAAGGCAATGGATAATCAACAACACTTCATTCCTCACTGATAGTCTCAAAATAACTATCAGACAGAATGATACTCACGCCTATCATAAACCCACACAAATATGTCAATGTGCTTCCTACTGACAGATTTATTATATAGCCACACACAAACACAAGATAGGATTAGATTTGATGTTATAGATGAATGTTTTCATCTGCTAGTCTACAAGGTTCCTGGATCAAGAGAAAGCATGAATATTAGTGAGTGAAGTGGTTAATATATGTCACTGTATTCAGTAAGGTTTAACCAAAACTAACAACACCGCTGCAGGATCGCTATGACTTAGAATGAATCCTCGGAGAGCTTTTGATTGGCTAACTTATCGAGAGCGGATTTTTTTTTGAGAATGAATTAGGAAATTGAGCAAATAATATTCAAAAAAGGTCACAGGTATTGCAAAATTTAAAATATAGGACAGTTTGTCAACAGCCTTTCAAAAGTCTGGGGCCAAGACCCCATCAGGATTTTTTGGTTTTATTGGAACAAGTTTGAATTTTGAAATTCATTTGCAAATACAAATGGGGCTAGATTTGGTTCAAGTCAAATTCCATTGTGAGCACCGACTGTGAAGATTCACTCTTCTAAAAATAATGAACATTTAACCCAAGACAAATCAAAAACGGTACACTGTAAAAATGAGTCTTGGTACCATATAAAAAAATTATGTTCCCCAATAAAGGGGAAAGAATAAATCATCACCACATGCAAATGTATGGAAAAAGCATGAACAAAAATGAGAAGAAAGCCTTGACCACAATGGGTGCATATATCGCTGAAAGCCAATTGTCTTAGACAAAAACATTTCACTGAACGCTGCCAAAAATATAAATTTAGGTACGGAATTTACTAAATATTTAATGGTTCAAATGCCGAACTTGACACAGATTCTTACATCGTCAGCACGAAAACCACATCAACGCGCAAATCTGAGGTGGTGTGTTACATTGATGACGGACGTTAAAAAATCGCCGATTGGGTTACGACTGACGGATGCTGGCCAATGCAAAAAAGTATAGGAAAATAAATCCGGTCACTATGACAGCAAGCTAGAAGGCCTTCCTTCCAAGTGCCTTTTCACCTAAATGTTTTTCGTGCCACCGGGAACCTCACATAGCACAATAACGCATAATCATAGTTCTTCACAACAAAAGTTCTTTGTAGATTATCGAGAGCGGCGCTTAAGTCCAGTGGGAGTAAAATTCTAGCAGGGATTTTATGAACGATAAGAAATGGTTCCGATTGCTATGGCACCTTCTTTGTAAACAATATTGTCAATATTTCTTCCTCATATTGAGAATGTATGAATCAGCCAGAAATGAAATAGTATCAACTGTACGGATTTAAGAGCGTTTGGATGATGCGAACAGGAATGGGTGTAACGTTCAGCAGCGGCATCATTAAAAAACATCGGCGCGTAATATGAGATACTACAGGGTTGTCTCAGAAGAAACGTTACCTCCAGAAACGGTGAATTTTACTTACTCAATCAATTCTTATCTTTGTTGTAGATTTATATTATGAAAAAATATGTACTTTTATGAAACATATTGTGAAAACAAGAAAGAAACGGTTGAAAAATAACCAAGTAGTTACTATTTCCCTAAAAATGAGCAAATCTACTTTGCCACGGCTAGCAGGCAGAGAGAAACATGACATGTAATTTTATGATTGAGCCACACGTTAAGTCCTAAGATTTATTAATTGTCACATGTAATGCCTTTAAAAAAAGCCACTGAAACATGCACTTAATTTTCTTCAGAATGAAGTGACCAAAAATCCCCTCAGCTCTCATAATGCAAATAAGAATTTGGTTAATTTTTTAAAACACACTTTTAAATTCAAAATACATGGAATTGGAGCGTGACTCCATTAATGGCATATTCTATGAACTGATTCGTGGGTTTTTTGTTTAAGAAACCATCGGTCATCGTTTTCCCTCATATAGGGGTCCCAGTAAGATGGCAACAAGGGGACAGAGAAAAATTCTGGAGCCTGGCAAGACTCTTTAAAAAGGTGCAAGAGAGAATATGGATAGTCAAAGACACAGGAACAATCAGCGAAATGAAAAATAAACTCTATAAACAGCCTGGACCTTGGAATTTAGAGTATTATTGGCCAGGGTCTTAAAACATTTTATGATGGGGAGATTGCATCCATGTTGGTTTCCTCTGCTAATGGCTTAGCCGTGGAACAAAGTAGGTTCGCATCCTATTTAGGGAAGGAAATAGTGACACTGCTTGGTTATTTTTTCACCATTCTCTCTTGTTTCCCCCTATGTTCATAAAAAGTACCATATTTTATAATATAAAGCTCAAAACAAGGTATAAGAATGATTAGGTAAGTAAAATTTGCCGTTTCTGAGGGGGCTAATGTTCTTAGAGACAACCCTGTATGCCATCAGCATGGTTTCAGTTCGAGCAGGCGCGGTGGTTACATCAATCATATTTCTACTCTTTCGCACATGATTCCCTAACTCTACAGTAAATTTCTGGTGATTACAAGTTCATTGATCTATCCGCACTTCTTTACTTTTTGCCTGTAGCTACTGTTTTGTTAGGACATTGGTTAAAAAAAACTCATCAAAAAACTAACATAAGGACAGTAAACGGGGGCCAGCAAACTGATGTCTTGGAAGTGTCAAACTTTAATGTTTGTTTCTTTTGGAACTTGATAAAATAAGGTCTGACAATTTGAAAGTCAGTGTGGTATCATTGATTAGCGAGTTTATTTTATTCTGTGTGCGTTTAGATAAATTTTTTTGATAAGCGCCTTAAATACCATTATGTAGTTATGTAGTATGTAGGTCTGACTGTTTTTCGTCCAGGTTCATGTTCGTGTACATATGTAGCGTAGGCTATGTGTTGTGTACACTTCACTTGATCGGATTAGAAGTTACCCGCGCACCGACAAAGACCGAAATGGTGAGTCAACACGCTACTTGCAGTCGATAATATGGTTCGCATGCAAAGGATTATGGGGCTGGCTTCATTGCTGCTGTTCGTCACTATGTTGTAACAACCAATCAGCGGATATATCACACTTGTTTATATTGAGTTCATACGGAAGATAACTTGATCGTTTAATTTTAGAGTATTATAAGTGCTTTGCATAAATAAACCAAATATAAATTTCCAAGTGTAAATCTGTTGACTTTTGTATATCGATGCGTTATTGAGATTTTTCAAATGCGATTTTCTAGAACGTTTTTTTTTTATTTCAGTAAAGCCATCTGTGACTATGTAATACACCGATAAATCATGTAAACTTAAATTTAAAATTATAATTATTTATTTAAAACTAATCTAATTTCTTACTTATTCCAAATGCTGTTCACATAATCTAATTCTAAAATCTATAGTCTTAGTTAGGTTGCAACCATTAGGATTTTTTACAGTTTTGTGTGAAGCATAATACTTCCAGCCAATATAAGAACATTTCTTCAATTACGCCAGGTTATGATATGTAAAATGAGACCAGGTGGGATTCATATTTCACAGAATGGGCTGCATATCACACACAATTGCAACACTTCAAGTGTTTGCAGTACTTAAGGAGCTTAGGCAAGAAGAATCATCATGTAGAGAGATAATGTCAATAGAATATGAACGCGAATCAGTTGATCTTGCATACGCTCATTATAGTAATTGCACTTTTCTCAAATATGTATATTCGAGCTTCAAAGTGAGACCAAATTGGACAAAGGCCTAATTCAAAAAAGAAGGAAAAATGTACAGTGAAACATTACACAATCATTTGATTAGCCAAGAATATCCCTGAGTCACAGGTCATAAGAAATGACCTGATTATCAAGTGGCCGTAAACCAGCTTTTTTCGGGGGGGGGGGGGGAGGGGGGAAGGGGGGCCACATAGCTGTGTGCAGGGGGAAAGGCTATATAAAACTTGTTAGTATAGTAATGGCCTATTGTACGCTTAGGTCGTACAAAGAACTTCCTTCACAAGATCGGAGTAGGACCTTCACCAAACTGCGATGTGGAGGCCACAAACCATTAGCCACATCTAGATGACTGTTGAGGTTTACAAGCCCCAAGGGAAATTCAAGGACTGTTCAACCTGGATGATGAAACTATCAGATGGTTAAGACGGATCTTCCACTGTGATTTGGACTTGCCGAACGAACGAACGACGAATGTGGCTATGTAAATCACTAATTTTTCAGGGGGGAAAGGGGGGAAGGGTAGGGTTTTCTCCCCCCCCCCCCGGCACGCCATGCTGATTATCATTTGCATGCATGTGAACACACTAGCATTGATCATGATGTGACCATGGTTATCAAATGAATTCAATTCCCCCATATTTGCAGCCGTGTCTTCCATAGAGGTATGGATTCCATTACGTGGACAGTGACGACGATAGCTATTGTACTTAGACGTACCTTTGTGGTTTTAAGATCAATGAGTACGAGTCTACGATATTCAGGTAATATACACATTTGTGATTTAAAGTTATGGAAAACTTAGAAGTTAGCATACAAATTTCAGGGAGTTGTATTACCTCTTATTAACCTCTTATTAAGTCTGTTATTTTTATGTGTAAAATGTATCTCGATTTTTCCAATGGCCTAGACTATCATTGAGAGCAAATGAAGGGAAAATTTCATATTGTGAAAATGTGCCGTGCCCCGCTTTAAGCACAACTGTTGAAAGTCTATTTATTATGACAAACAGACATGGATACAAAATATCAATAAGTGACAGGGTTTGACCACTGATTTGGGGAGTTAAAGACACTATCGTATTTGCTAAATCAGCCAAATCGAAAAAATCATCAAAATAGATTTTAGCATGTAAAGGAACAATACAGGTAATCCTAACATACCCTGCAAATGATAAAGCCAGAAGCACCTATTAAGGACAGAATCGGGAGATTTTAGTCTTACTGTCCGAACGGACACTAACTACAACACGTAATTGAATGAGAATCGTATCAGTGGCAACACTGCAGTGTTCTTCTTTTCTTCATTCTACAGCTTGGAAAAAGGTAACTTATGAGAATGCTACAGACGTATTCTTCACTTTGAAGGTATTCCTGCCAATTTCAAATATTTTTTCAAATCACTGATTGTGTTTTAAAGTGAGTTATTTGGTATGAAATCTTCGGCACATCTATAAGAAATATCCTAATTAAAATTACCAGATGGTTTTCAGGCCATTGGAGAATTCCTTGCGAAAAAAATCCAGATTTATTCCGACCCAAATGTACACAACTGTACCGCAATCATGGAAGCTACAATGTTTGTTCCCCATCGGTTTCTATTACAAGCCGCATGCAAACCGAAACAGAAGCCAGTAAAAATATATCACATGGGGACTTCAGCACGTTTGCCACAAGCCTCATCCTTGTGAACTTCGTTGCGGCAAACAAAGGTAGGAGTGACGTTTTTAAAATTGTTATTGCAAAAAAAATTACAATTTTTTAAAAATATTTGTATGTTATAAGAATTAACTATTGAACAATGAAAAAGATGAGTATTTATCATTTTGTGATTTAACAAAAGGTTTTAGTTGGCCTAAACAATAACAATCCATGAAAACGTGGGACATTTTAAAAGGGCTCGCTTAATATTTATAGTTTTATCGAGAGTCGCACTGTACCACTGATTCTATACAATGGATTGGCTACTCAACAGTAATGGTATATTAGATGAATGGAGCACAGGCGGGTATAGGTATCTTGGTCTACCGAAAACACTAAATAGCATTCAAGAGACACTGTTTAACAGGAAGTTGTACCAGGGTGCACGTTTTAGAGACATGCATCCCATACGCGCAAATACAGGAGCACACTGAATTGGCTTGATTCTGGTGTAAGTCTGTATGTCGCTTATCCAATTTCAATGGGAGACAAATTTTGTTATGAAAGGACCGGCTCTTAACCACCCTGCTTGGCCTTTTTTGGATAATGACCAATATGGCCGTCAGGGCCTCAATTAGAAGCCCGGTTCCAATCCATTGTAAGAGGATCAGTGTTCGAAACCATTAATGCGGTGTCAGCAGTCTACGTACTTTTCAATGTACCAGTAGTAGCGCTTCTTGTATATGAAGAGTTATACTAATTGTATTTTAAAAACGGATATTTCTCAAGAACCCAGCCTCATTTAAAAAATATTAGGCACAAATGTATGCCATTTTTGATAAAATTTATATATTTTACAGGAAAATGTTAAAATTTTAAGCTGTTGTTTTTTAATTTCAATTTGTAGAAGCAAAGCGAATCTTTCATACAGGCCAGAATCTTGGACTGACCACGATCATCTGTCAATTGGTTGTGAAAGGACTAAATGGCTTGTGGCAAAACGACAGCGTAAATAATACCATGGCGGCCTCGTTTTAAATCGTCTTATGATTTGTCTGACAAGATTTCCCTCAATGGAGTGTTCTGACATTTACAGGGGTAATAGCTCTACATATCTACTTATATCAGTTTCAATTGTGTCGTCACTACTACAATTGTTCTAGAAACAAAAGAAACATTTGCAGATATAATTGCACCACTTCCAATAAAAAAGCAACACTGGACATATTAATTGCAAAATGAAAGTACTGATTGTTACTTTGATATTGTTTTTAAGCTGAGACAAGTATACCTACAGATTTCAAAGTAATTATCGTTATTCAATGCAATTCAGTTTTAATACTCAATGGATCAGGTTGCTTTCCATTCGGTAACATGCCTTAAGTTCAAGTACAATCCTCTATACGATCAGTTGAAATTCATCTATTTTTGGGCTTAAAATCGCAACAAAACTCCCCAATTTTTTAAAAAAAGAAAAAACCTAAAAAATTAAAACACAAATATACAAATTGCCAAGCAATGCTGTTTTAATAATATATGGCATGATTAAGAAGTTTGAAATTTCATCCGGACTAGGTTTGTACGATTTTGATATTGACTGTTTATTTACATGCATTTATTACAGGCAGGTCTGAGTGCATTGAAATATATTCAGGACATCATTTGACAACAGGCCCAGTAGGTTTGTAATATCTTTGATATGAACGGTTTATTACATGCATTCTATTAGAGGAATGCTGCAGTTTCAATTGAAATATTTAAGACGATCATTTGACAAACAGGCCATCTAGGGTTGTAATATTTTGATATGAACTGTGTAAGTCTATGCATTCTATTAGAGAAATGTCTGCAGTGCAAATTGAATATTTCAGGACCTCATTGAACACCGCCCATGATGGTTTGTATATATCTGATATTGAATGTTTTTACCTTGATTCTATTTGAGGAATGTCTGCAGTGCAATTGAATATTTCAGACCATCATTTGAAAACAACTTCGGCCCAGCTAGGTTTGTAATATTTTGATATTGAACTGTTTATGTACCAGTTGCATTCAATTAGAGGAATGTCGGCAGTTGCATTGAATATTTCAGACCATCATTTGAAAACAGGCCCCAGCTAGGTTGGTAATATTTTGATATTGAACTGTTTATTACATGCATTCTATTACAGGAATGTCTGCAGTGCATTGAATATTTCAGACCATCAATTGAAAACAGGCCCAGCTAGGTTTGTAATATTTTGATATTGAACTGTGTTATTACATGCCATCTAGTGAGGGAATGTAGCAGTGCAATTGAATATATTCAGACCATTCATGAAAAACAGGCCATGTGAATGCAGGAATTATTTTGGAGAAGGGGAAAGGTGACCCATTATAGTGAAATGACGGTCAACATTTGGAGGGAAAAATATTTGCATTTTGTGCATTTGAGACAGAGCAAATCTTACGATTATCTTCCTTGTATTTAATTGTTCTGAGTGACAATGACACTACTATAATCGGAAAATGTAAGCACAATTGAGATAGGGGTGTTCGTTAGTAGGGTAAAGGTAGGTCATCTCTCTTTCGAAGTGATTGGGCCAGACTCCACCCCTATCAGGTTGATATAGGGGGACTGCCTATAGAGCAGGAGCAGAATATCATAGGGGCCGTATTCAAGGAATTCGTTTACCCCCTACTACAGAAAGAGTTAACACCTTTGGTAGTTAGTATGGACCCTCTACATCCAGCTAGGTAGGTAGTACTATCAAATTTGTGGTATCCACTTTTTCAATAGGGGCCAATTTAAGTTACAATGGGCAAATTTTTAAAATGCCCCGATCATGTTGAAAAATGCATGTCATATGTCCACTAACATAAGATTCCAAAATATGTAAGTTTGTACACCTAGACCCATGGTTTTTTTGGAGGAAGTAACGTTATAGGGTTAAAAATGACCAAAGGTTGGTCAAAACCCTTTTCTGTAGTGGGGGGTAAACGATGATGTTTGACCGGGGTCCCAGCTCATCCTCTACTACACCTCCTCACTGCAAGCTGTACCTTCCCAACATTGAATGATATGCTGGTATCCATGTATTCACACCTGGGTAGAGAGTAGAGAGGCATAATTGAGGTAAAGCGGCCTTACTCAAGGGCAAACACGTTGTCACAGCGGGGGCTCGCAACTCGCAAACCTTGAGCACACGGGTTTGGGCGCTTTATTCACTGGAACCACATGTACCCGGAATTGGATTTTACTCAACCAATGTTCTTTTTGCTGGATCACATCATGATCATCAAATCAGATGTATATTGATATGCCAAAATACCGTGATTATAATTGTTCAATTTTTACATTTGAATAAAACATCTTAAATGTAAAATGTGTGTATTATCTTTTATTAGGGCATTCATCAAAGAAGCCCGAGTCTACTATTGCATTGCAGTTTTTGTCCGATTATAGGTTGCCTTAGCAACAAAGATAGCAGCTAAATTTGTGGAATTGGGCATATATTTTTGTAACCAACATTTGCAATTCATTTTGGGTTGATTTGAAGTTGAAATTCATATCTAAATTCAGTAAGTAAGTAAGTGTTGATGTCATGGTCAGGTCCCTATTTTTAAAGAGCGGTGTTTAAAAAAAGATGGATTTTAGGCAAAAAGCCCCAGACTTGAAGATTTGCCTAGAGGGACAAAAGATCAGGCTGTTTATCTTTGTGGTTAAAAAAGACCATTGCTTTGCCTTTTAATTTACGCTAAAAGCAATCCATCCTGTACATTATAAATGACATGTAAGCTGTTTGCTTACTCTTAAAATTAATGCAAAGGTCTAATACACAGATTTTCTCAGTTACCTAGGTACACATGCCAGAGAGTGTATTGAGTCAATCCCACAATTTGCCACCAGTTTTGGGAAAGTTCACCTCAAGGGGGTCATGGGGATCCCACAAAAATTCCTATTCTTAACACATAAAACCCTGACTTTTACGCTCTTTTAAGCCCACAAAGTGATAGTACAATTAAGGAATGTCGCATGCATCATGAAATGTCTTGTGGTTCTTGAACTTTTGGAACACTTTTTATTCCCTAAGTATTGACGTGTTTGTGACATGTACAGTGTAGGAACATTGCAATGCATTATGGGATTGATTCAAAAACACCCTCTTGGTACAAGCATTAGAATCAGGAAGATGGAGTTTTTGGTGCTTGTCCCGTAGCATACCAGACCTTTGAAAATGAGGAGCAGAAGAGTGGGCGAGGTATTTTTCTGAGGGGGCAAATTTGGTCCTTATCTATAGACACGTCAGTTCTATTGGGGGACAGGCCGGGTAGAGGGTTTGAGTGGGACGCTTTCCCCCTGCTTGTTATGCTACTGTGTTGTCAATTGTAGTATTTCATACTCATTATTATTCAACTTTTTTTTTTTTTATTGGGCCATCACAAAGCATTCTGATCTTAATCTTCCAATCTTTAGATTTTTTGTCATCTCCTCAAGCAGCGCGGCCAAATCTGGCCCCAAACCATGTTTATGGCCCTCTAAAAATTTCATCAAAAAAATCAGATTTTGCATATCTATAATAGGTACAGTGGCGTAGCCAGAGGGGGGCAGGGGGGCCGCGGCCCCCCCACACATAATTTTTAGTTGGTTGAGCTGAGCCCGTGGGTCCCTTGAAAACATTTCACGTAATGGCACGTGCAGGCGGGGATTGTCGGCAAAGTATAGGTTACAAGTTCAATGGACGGTGCGACAAGTAAATTTACAAAATCGTACAAAAAAATTTAGCCCTCAGAAAGACATTAAAGCATATAAAACCCAAAATTTCAGGGGCTCGCCCCCTCGACCCCCACCGGGGCTTTCCCCCTGGAACCCCAACAGGGGCCCTAAGCGGGCCCCCGGGACCCTACCCATTTGCTGTCGAGTGAGATGCGAAACTGGCCCCCCCAATATGAAAATCATAGCTACGCCACTGAATAGGTATATCCTAATATACCCTCATACAGTGATAGGACCAAACCAGTTAGGCGTGTTCTGTATTATGGATAAGTGGCTTTCAGCTCAGCTTATTAGCTGACTTGTGGATTATACGCTAAGAAGAAGGACCCGGCCCCAAACATAGACAACTACAGTGTCTAAGAAAATAGTATCAGATCTTAGAAGGACAACCATTACCCTGATTAATAATACAGATAAAGTGTTTTGATTCTATTCTGTTAACGTAGCCATAATACGTTTAATAGTTGTCTGAAAAAGTGGTTCATTTTAACACAGGTAAGCAAAACATTAGTAGTATAGTATTGTGCTTTATATGGTGTGGGAACCTTACCACTAACTGCTTACTGCCGACAAGGGTCACAAACTGAACTCAGGACTATAGCCGTGTCTCTACGCCCGCCTCGAGAAATGAGTCTTTGTGGGCGAGTGTAAAAGCGCCGCCGCTTCAAGTCAGCACGAGGGATTGTGTTTACTCTTGCAACCAACAAATCGCGCGCTGACGTCATGCACAGACGGTTAGCGGAAATGGGGCCCCGCCTTAGAAAACCCCTGGTGAGTCCAGGGGCAAAGCTGTGGTGAGGGGGCGAGGGGGCAAGCCCCCTGAAAATTTGGGAAAACATATATGCTTTATGTCTTCTGAGGGCTCTTCTTGATTTTGTTATAAAATTGCACATGTCGTACGCTGACATTGAACTTAACCTACACCTTGCCTGCATGTGCCCTGACGGAATTCTGCAAGTGACCCGATGAACTTTCATTTACAACTGACGAAACCAATTACTAGGGCCACGGCGCCCCTGCCCCTGCTATGATTCCCCGTGGTAATGCATTTTACCATTGCATTTCCTCTCTTGTTCTTTTGTCAATGTAATGTTAGGCCTATTTTTTAACTGTACAGTCAAGTTGAATTTCATCAGCTAGGTTTGTAATATTTGATATTGAACTGTTTATTACATGCATTCTATTAGAGGAATGCCTGCAGTTCAATTGAATATTTCAGACCATCAGACCTGGGTAGAGAGGAGTAATTGAAGTAAAGCGCCTTACTCAAGGGCAAAACACATTGTCCACAGCGGGGGCTCGAACTCGCAACCTTTGGCACACGGGTTGGGCGCTTTATCCACTGGACCACATGTACCCGGAATTGGATTTTACTCAACAAATGATTCTTTTTGCTGGATCACATCATGTATCATCAAATCCTATGTAATATTTGATATGCCAAAATACCTGATTTATACTTGTTCAATTTTACCATTTGAATAAACATCTTAAATGTAAATGTAGTGTATGATCTTTATTAGGGCATTCATCAAAGAAGCCCGAGTCTAATATTGCATTGCAGTTTTTGTCCGATTATGGGTTGCCTAGCAACAAGATAGCAGCTTTAATTTGTGAATTGTGCATATTTTTGTAACCAACATTTGCAATCTCATTTTGGGTTGATTGAAGTGAAATTCATATCTAATTTCAGTAATTACTTAAGGTTGATGTCATGGTCAGGTCCCTATTTTTAAAGAGGTGTTTAAAAAAGATTGTATTTTAGGCAAAAATCCCGACTTGAAGATTTGCATAGAGGGAAAAAGATCCTGCTGTTTATCTTTGTGGTAAAAAAGCCCTGCTTTGGCTTTTAATTTACTCTAAAATCCATCCATCACTTTACATTATAAATGACATGTAAGCTGTTTGCTTACTCTTAAATTAATGCAAAGTAATACACAGATTTTCTCATTACCTAGTACAATGCCAGAGAGTGTATTGAGTCAATCCCACAATGCACCAGTTTTGGGAAATTTCACCTCAATGGGGTCATGTGATCCCACAAAAATCCTATTCTTAACACATAAAACCCTGACTTTTACTCTCATTTTAGCCTACAAAGTGATAGTACTTAAGGAATTTTTCGCATGATCATGAAATGTCTTGTGGTTCTTGAACTTTTGGAACACTTTTTATCCCTAAGTACTGACGTGTGTTTTGTACAGTACAGTGTAGGCACATTGCAATGCATTATGGGATTGATTCAAACACCCTCTGGTACAGTGCATTAGAATCAGGAAGCTGGAGTTTTGGTGCTTGTCAGTAGCATAACCAGACCTTTGAAAATGAGGAGCAGAAGAGTTGGCGAGGTATTTTCTGAGGGGGCAAATTTGGTTCCTTCTCTATAGACACTGTCAGTTCATTTGGGGGACAGGCCGGGGTAGAGGGGTTCTGAGTGGGGACGCTTTCCCCCTGCTGGTTATGCTACTGGTGTTGGTCAATATGTGTATTATTCATATCATTATTTTATTCAACTTTTTTTTTGTCTTATTTGGGCCATCACAACTTCTGATCAATCTTCCAATCTTTATATTTTTGTCATCTCCTCTAAGCAGCCCGCGGGCCAATCTGGCCCAAACCATGATTTTATGGCCCTCTAAAAATTATCAAAAATCAGATTTTTGCATATCTATAATAGGTACAGTGGCGTAGCCAGAGGGGGGCAGGGGGGCCGCAGCCCCCCCAATAATTGATTTCGTCGGTTGAGATGAGCCCGTCGGTTCACTTGAAAAATTAAGGTCATGGCACTTGCAGGCCGGATTGTCGGCAAAGTATAGGTTTAAAGTTCAACGGACAGCGTGCGACAAGTAAATTTTACAAAATTGTACAAAAATTAGCCCTCAGAAGACATTTAAAGCATATAAAACCCAAAATTTTCAGGGGGCTTCGCCCCCTCGACCCCCACCGGGGCTTCGCCCCTGGACCCCAACAGGGGCCCTAAGGCGGGCCCCTGGACCCTACCCATTTTCTGTCGGTTGAGATGCGACACTGGCCCCCCCAATATGAAAATCCTAGCTACGCCACTGAATAGGTATATCCTAATATACCCTATACAAGTGATAGGACCAAAACCATGTTAGGAGTGTCTGTATTATGGATACACGTGGCTTCAGATCAGCTTACTTAGCTGACTTGTGGATATACGCTAAGAAGAAGACCCGGCCCCAAACATAGACAACTACAGTTGTCTAAGAAATATGTATCAGATCTTAGAGACAACCCTTTACTCTGATTAATATATTACAGAATAAAGTGTTTTTATTCTATTCTGTTAAACGTAGCCTATCATCCTAACACAGTTTAATAGTTGTCTAAAAAAGTGGTTCATTTTAACACAGTTAAGCAAAACATATTAGTATAGTATTGTGCTTTATATGGTGTGGGAACCTTACCACTAACTGCTTACTGCCGACAAGGGTCACAACTGAACCTTCAGGACTATAGTCCGTGTCTCTATGCCCGCATCGAGAAATGACGTCTTTGTGTGCGCAAGTAAAGGCACCATAGCTTCAAGTCAGCGCGAGTGATTTACTCTTGCGACCAACAAATCTTGCGCTGACGTCACTTCACAGAGGTAGAGACATGGGGCCCGCCTTAGAACCCCTGGTGGAGTCCAGGGGCAAAGCTGTGGTGGGGGTCAAGGTGGCAAAGCCCCCTGAAAATTTTGGGATTATATGCTTTAAATGTCTTCTGAGGGCTAATTCTTGATTTTGTAAAATTTACATGTCGTACGCTGACCATTGAACTTTAAACCTACACCTTGCCTGCATGTGCCCTGACCGGAATTCTTCAAGTGAACCGATGAACTCATTTCAACTGACGAAATCAATTACTAGGGCCACGGCCCCCTGCCCCCCTGGCTATGCTACTTCCCCCGTGTTAATGCATTTTTCCATGCATTTCCCTCTCTTTGTTCTTTTGTCAATGTAATGTTATGCCTATTTTATTTAACTGTACAGTCAAGTTAATCATTTTAGTTTATATTGTTTTTGGATGCACCGCTGAATAAGTGTCAATTGTAATCAATGCTGATAAACTTCAGAAATTAATAGCATCAAACTGCTGCAGTTTATGGCGTGCAGCGGAAATTGTATTACCAGCATGACCTTGCCATCACTTCCTCCATCCCAACACGGCAAATGCCGCATCGCTATTTGCTCTCGGTACAGTTCCAATGCGGCAAAACCCCAGAGCAGGTTATATTTTGCATAAAAACCACATCAAATAAAATAGGGTGGGTTGGTCGGGTGTTCTACTGAGTCGGACATAGATCAATGGGGGCTGTTGGGTCCCGACATTGTACAATGGCCCCAGTTAAATAGCAAACACGCTCATAGCTTACGGAGTGGGAGGTTTTGGGGTAATTATGGGCAAATAAGGAGTCTTTTTTGACGTTGTTGTTCCCATGAATGACCTGCAACTTTTTTCGTTCTCATCCCCTAATCTCCGGCTTGCACATTAATCCAAATTAGGGGAGTTTCACTTGGGTAAAGCATTTTCTCTAGCATTTTCCCACTATTTTGAAGATAATGCCAGTACCGGTGTTGGCATTATGAATTTGGTTTTCTAAGAGTATGGCAAGCCGACTTTATAAACTCGGAGATGAGCGAGTGTCCATTCGTTTGCGATTTAAGTGCGAAATCATGAGCGATTTTCCCCGTCTGCGTTTACGCGAATTTGGAATGTGTGTTCATAAATCGCGTAGAAATCTTGTAAAAAATGGGTTGCTAGGACTTGTCTAAGACTTGTTTTGTTGAGTAACATATAGGAATAAAATAACTCTAACGCACGTCCTAATGAAGACGAAAATTCCCCTCTAAAATGCCCTTTTTCAGTGATTTTCAGAAAACTAATACGGTGACAACCATTTTTTTTATTCTCGGTATTTTAAGTACACTGTTAAAAATGTTCCTACTTTTACAGTTTTACCTTTTATTACGGTAAACCCAGTATTTCAATAATCTTCACACTTTATTACCTATACCTACATAAAATTACAGATTGAAGAAGAAAAGTGTAAAAACACCGGGGCTAAAAGAATAATACTACACATTTTGAAAACAAGGTGTTATTTATATACGCTGACCGTGATTTATGTTTTCCGTAATAATTACGCTCTTTGTAACTTTTGTTTTTTAATGTAATACTACAACCTTAAAATCGTTTTACCTATAAATGTGTGTAAATAATGTCGTAAGTAAAGTCATTAAAAAATGCAAAATCTTATTTTCCCTATCAGTTTTAAAAATAGTGATTAAAAACCTCTTTTCCTCGTTTTGTATTATATTTAGTCTAATTTGAAAAAAAGTAGTAAACCCCACATATATCTATTGAATTTTAGCATCTGCTATCAGTAAGGTCATGTAGTGTAGTGGATAAGGTTTAGGACTTGTTAATCTCAAGACCGGTTCGAATCTGTGGTAATGTCTGTTTATTCAATGATGATTAAGTAATTGGTGACATTAGAATGTTGTTCATTTACCATATAAAAACAACGTGTATAAACTGTTTAAATCTCTTTTTCTTCACGTTTTCCTTTGTTTTTTGCCTTTTTTTCAAAATTGTTTGCCTGACATATAACTTTTAACCCACGTGGTAACGTAAATACCACGTTTGTGTGATGCCATACTATACAACCGTGAAATTTGTCAGAGGATTGTAATAACGTTTTAATTCTTAATATTGTTTAAACAAGTCAAAAACCAACAATAACGTTGTAGCTGAGATTTTTACTCCTTATTTTACGTTCCCTGCACTGGTTTCGTATTTTTAAGCGGCTCCAGTTATTTTACGTTCTGCATGTATGGGAGTCCCAGCTGCCAGTCCAAATGCTGTTTTTTTACAAGTTTATTTTTAAGTGTATGCAACTTAGACTTAAAACATATGTGAAATAAAAAAAAACGTCGGCCCCCTTTGTTATCCTTTTTGGGCATGTTAGTATCAGTGATCACATTTTCACCCATAGAGTTTCGTGGTTAAATAATTGTAAAATTTTGAGGCAAAAACGTACTTTTGAAACTCTTTTCTCAAAAACCGAATGCGGTGAGCCATATTTTTTTTATTTCAGATTTGTTATCAGCCCAAATGAATGTCTATATACAACTTTTTTTAAGGATTTTTCGGCCCATTAAATCATGATTCCAATCCCTTAAATAGGGGGAGGGGGATTTGTAACAAAGCAAGCAAATGCTTAAAGGTGGCACATACCGAGCTTGTTAGCCACCATTTTTTGATCATAGCAACATGTTTTGTTCACTCATGCCTCTTTCGTAACAAATGTCATTGGCGAAAGTATTGATCGATTCCTTTGCCATCCTCGTCCACATTGACGGTAAATTGATGTGTCTATTTATGCCATGTTAAGTGTCTACAGAGTCAAATATGTACATGAAGTCCTGAATTTGTCAATTTTTGCCTTGAAAATTTTCACATGATTCAAGATAGTGGTGCTATTCTATTCTTTTTCTATTCTATGCAGGCATTTATATAGCGTCTTCCAAAGGATAAACCAAGTATCTCAGCGCTTAACATTATTTAATTAACATATTTTAGACAGAGACCAAAGCAACTTTACAATGGCTAGCAGCTTAATCCGCGCCCTGTTGCCTACATCCAAACATTGACGAGACACACACAATGGGTACATAGAGCTTTCAGGGTTCATTTGCCCATATCAAATGAACCATGAGAAGTGGCAATTTCGATTTAATCAATAAGCTCCTCTACAACTTAAATCCAGATTAGTACCTAGACTAAATCCAGCAAGTAGGCCCCACTGAGATTTGAACCGGGGACAATTGTGTCCAAGGCAAGCTCTCTAACCGCTAGACTACGCCACTTGCTATAGTAACCTAGAAGTGTAAAATTGCACAAAAAAGCTTCTGAAGTTTTCCTTTTTACAATTAGAATTAAATAAGCCTGTACTTGTAACTCCTGTTTTACTCTTATTTAGCCCATCCATTTTTGACAATTTCCTAGATCTCACTACAAAGTGAGCTTATAGGTAAAAGGCCCTATCATGTTTGCTTAAATTGGAAAATCGAAAAATCACCCAAAATTAGCTTTTTACATG